>CABFOW010003840.1:44950-62334 GCA_902141385.1 Timema californicum
CCGTTCGGGTTATATGCACTTACGCTAATGTGTAATGGTAGGGTGATTGTGAGACGAAATGAAGGACCTACAGTTTAACGTGGGATCCGAACCACGGTGGAGGCCTGGCATTCCCCACATTCACAAGATGTCTTGTCAGAGGTGAAGGAAGGGTTTGGTAATCAGATAAATCTCTGCCGGGACCGAGGATTGAACCCCGGCCGCAATGATGCTGGAGAATGTAATTAATCTGTTGTATTAAAATAAACCAACTAATATCTCATGTACATAAACCTCCAAAGACAAGTTTTCTACTCGCCTGTTATCCAAGACACATGAGAGGAGTACGTCCGGCTAAGCCAGTTGGGGCTGACGCAGTTATGAAGTCCAAGGGCGTAGAGCCCGATCTGGAAAGCACAGATGTGCAGGGCCCTGTGCGGACCGTGATGGTTTTGGGATGTTGATGCCTGTGTGAACAGGGACGTGCTACTGTTGCCGCCAGCTTTGGTCAGCACCGTTTTGGCCAACTCAAACATGAAGTGAGCCCCAGCTTCCGATGGCTGGTTTGGGATGGACGGGTACACACGCTTCCCCTTATATCTGCGATTACAATAATAGAACAAGGATAGTGAGGGAGTCAATTAAAAGGTCAAAGAAAGATGGTCAATTACATTAGAAGCAGGAAGAACTATTTATATACAACAGAGGGATGGTATGGTAAAATACATTTGAACTAACGTTGGGCCAAATCTACTACGTTACGAATCTGAATTTTGGAATAATTATGAACGTAAGAGGAAATATAAATATAAGAGAATAATAGAAAATACCAATACTGACTAAATGTTAGCATTCTTTCTTATAATACATTCGTTATAAAATTCATACAATAACTTAAGTGTAAAATTACCAGTCTTAAGGATTTGAGTCTCAATTCTGGAATTTTTTCAAATTCTCTAATCTCAAATATCCTTGTATTCAAGGGTCCTTCCTTAATTTTAAGATCTCTCTTTGAATTTCAAGTTGAAACATCTAGATAGGAACATGTAAAAGGTATAACATCAATCTTTACCATTTTCCTTTTTCTCCCCTTTTTTTTGGTTTTATCTTTTAGGAAGTTGCATTGCGCGTTTTACACTCATCACTGATGAGTTCCGATAGAATGTAACCCAGGTCGGGGGATTGGACGTTGACGATCGATCTTCTTTAAGAAGCAACCATTACCTCTTTGTCCTTTGGCAGCAATGTAAAGTGTGAACTGTGTTCTTCTTTTCGTTGTAAAAGTAATATTGTGTTCGTCCCCCTTTTATATGTTACTATCCAACTTTCCTGTACCTTCTTCCAAATATAATACAATTACCTCATAAAGCGAAAAGAGGTTTTCCTTATAGAGTTATATCAAGTTGAAACATCTATCATTTCTCCTTGGATTTGGAGTTGATATTTTTACTTGGTGATCAAGTTAGATGGAAAAAATAATAATACCATATTCAATATCGAGCTAAACTCTATGGTTAATAATAAACTCCATGGTGTGAGCCCCCACAAGAGATATATACCAGACCGAGCGGCCGCCATCGTTAGTGAAGATAGTGCCAACATTTGTGAAAAGAGGGTGTCATTTGGTCAGCACAACGAGCCCTCCAGCTGCTAATCTCAGTTTTCCAGACCGGAATCGTTAATTATTTTACTAAAGTATCGCATCATCGGTCCTCAAGAGGCCGAGTTTGACCCCATTCCAGACTCACTGCTTCACAGAAAATTCTGCAAGCGCGAGGTATCGAACCCGTGACCTCTGACCGCTAAACCATAGCCATAAAAAGCTTGGAATTTTATAGTGTTTAAGTTTTATGTAAAGTTGTTACAAAAAAACAAACCTAATTTTATTTAAATAGTGAAATGGTGTTTATATCTCTTGAACACACATAACCTGTCAAAGAAGTAATTTTGATCCGAATGTTAGCAACACTGACCTGGACTCCTTATTTCTGGTGGAGGTAATCTGTGGCCCCGGATTGGTGGCCGGACTGCTCACTGAAATGGCTGCCATTCCTTGTTCCAGCTCGGCACTAGTCGAACTGTGTGGACGGCTTCCTTGACCGGCTAAAGTAAAACATAAGGCACCGTATTAGGGTAAAAACTGAGAACATTTAAAGGTAATTTGTGTTTTTGTCTTTTTATGGGTTGTTATCTTAAGGCTCTTGAAGTAAAATCACTTTTCACTCTTCTTTCAAGCAGGGTCGTGGCGTTGGAAGAAATGTACCGCCTGATTTTGGCTTCAAAATCATCATCATTATCTTCATGAACAGCTTTAAGTCATTGGCTGGGTCTGTTTGGAACATAAACCTCTCCACCGCCTCCTTTCCTCCAACCACCTCTCTCCTCCACACTCCTCCTTACTACCTTCAGCCATCTGTCCCTTGGTCCTCCCCCCTCCTCCATATCCAACATGCTCCTGGTCATCCTTTCCCTCTCCATTCCTCTCACATGTCCATACCACCTTAGTCGTGCCTTCTCTATCCTGTCGTGGACTAGATGATAATTATATCACTTTCATTTTATACTTTTTTTATATTCTTTAAGACCAATATTTGTAATTTGTATTAACAAATGTATTTATATATAAATTCGCAGTGTCAAAGGAGCTTCCCATGAAGTCATGTATCGGAGAATTTTACTGCAGTCAATTTGTTATTACTAGGGACATTCAAGATACTCGTTTGCGATAAAACTAATTTTTACATGAATTCTATGGTTTTCACACGACTAACACAAATCCAAGCTTTTTTTTCTAACTTAACACAATTTCTTTGTAATTTGGCAAATACCACATCATGAAATATATTTTCCAGCATGGTAATACTGGTGATAGCACTATACCAGGGCTGCTGTTTATACGAATAGTATCGGTTTTTACTTATTTTATAGGTATAAAATGGATCACAGGAAAAATGAGTGTTTTCAGAATATTAAAGCTTTTTTTTTATCTGAGGTTAGCATTAAAAATCACGTTTTCTACTTTTACACATTATGATACCTAAATTTCAATAGATTGATTATTTGCTTACAGCCTTTAAAAGATTTCAAAGTAGGTCCAAGCAAAGATACTAATTAATATATACGAATCTTGCTACAGACGGTCGTGTTTGGAAAAATTATATCTTTTTAATTTTTATTCCCTTCTCCATTTTTGAAAAGTAGTTTATTCTTCTATGAAGACATGTTTTTCGGTGTTATTATTTGGTCTAGGCCAAAGTTGATAATTGATTATTTCGATATCGCTTTTCGTAAGACTAGAAGGTAATGATATTGTTATATCAAGTTTGATATTCCTAAGCGTGAAATGTTTTGTGCGTATTTATTTTTGATTTTTCTACATATATGTTAATAAATAGTTAAATACATAATATGAACCAAAAATGTAGACAGTTTTATCCTAGTTTTTTTTTTAATGAATACTCATTCAACTCGTATTTAAGTAAATAATAACATCGATTTCTGAGGAAAAAACACCACTTTTCCCCCTAAAAATAACCTCATCTTTAGAATATCTATAGTTATTACTAATTAATATACTTTAGACATCTACGAAGAAGTCACACAGTATAAAAATAGAACAGTCGGAGTTGGAGTCGAGGGCTTGGCATATCAATCCCAGAGACATACTTTCAAGTAGATTCATTCTCACATTTATAGCTCGGGGGCGGGGGTAGATTCTTACTATGACAGTGGCCTGACAAATGTGTGTTTCACAAACAGATTTTCCCTCGTCAAACTATAGCTCGACAGCGGCAAATACCACCCAACTTACTCCTAGAGCTTCAGGTTATTAAGTCAATTAATGTACATAATTACATAATCTAATGATTTTCATATTAAAACCTTAGATATCCGTAAACTTCTAAAATTTAATAAATAAATAGAAGTAAAGGAGTAAATATACTTATAAATTATGGTTACTCTATTGGAAAACATTGTTTCCCTTTTTAATTAAAATAAATAAAAAGAGAAAAATAAACTAATAAGTGTAGATTCAATTCAGTGTTCGTGTAAAGTGTATTCCCTCTTGTCTTTTTGTTTGATAAAGGTAACAATGTCGAAATATTACTCTACTTGTGTTAAAATTAGTGTTTAAGTGTTTTTTTGACAGAAGAAAGAAAAAGTCACCTTTGTACATTGGATTCCTCACACCTTTATCCTCTTTCTTAAGGTGGGTGTTATTCATTGAATTTACAGCTATTAATTAATTTTTCCCTTTTCTTTTAATTGTTATCAATTTTCCGCTATTATGAAATTGTTTAGCCATTAGGCCGACTCGTTGAGTTATGTTTTATTACAAAGAGTGTTGAATGCATGCGACTCACAGATGGCAGTGTTCTCTACAAACTGCGGGTCGGTGGACGACCCGAGGGCGGATACGATGGGGCAAGACACGGGTTCTGAACAACACGACTCTTCCTTCCTGCGGTTGGTCATCTGGACCCACAGCACGTGGGAAAAACAAACAGTTACAACACATGGTTATCCTTATATTTCAAACCAAGGACGAGATCCTCAAATCCTTAAGGATATTCGAGATTAAAAAAAAATGTTCGTATTTGAAACTCAAATTCTTAAAAAATGCATATATATATAAAATAGTTTTATAGCTATAATTATACTTATTATTATTATTATTAGCACCGCGTCTTACTACCCGTTCGAGTTATACGCACTTACGCTAATGTGTGATGGTAGGGTGATTGTGAGATGAAATGGAGGACCTACAGTTTAACATGGAATCCGAACCACGGTTGAGGTCTGGCATTCCTCACATTCACAAGATGTCTTGTCANGAACCACGGTGGAGGCCTGGCATTCCCCACATTGACAAGATGTCTTGTCAGAGGTGAAGGAAGGGTTTGGTAATCAGATAAACTTATGCCGGGACAGGGGATTGAACCCCGGACCCACAGCACATAAGTCTGACACCTTACCCCTAGACCACCAGGTCACCCTATATATAAATATATATATATAAATTGTTTTAGAGCTATAATTCTACTAATTCCAATTGGTGGTTCATAACCATCATAGTTATAGTAAAAGTTCAACAACCCGGCACCAGACCAGTAATTTAACATTTTTTAGCACCGTGCCTTAATACACATTTGGTTTATATGCTTATGTGCTAATTATAGTTACACTTTTGGGTTTTTATAGGAATGAAGAAGGTTATATTAATAGGAAATGTAACCGCATTTGTGTGGAGGGAGAGTGTAAAGACATTTTGGAAAAACCACCCTCAGTACACCTGACCGAGATACAAACACCTATCTCCTCGTCGTCGGCAGTCGAGCCTATTCGAGAGACTTTAACACTTAACTGAATGTGATGTTACAATGAATGAATTATAAGAAATAATGTTAACAATAAGTTACCATTTGTATTTTATATTATAATATTATAATTATGTTTCCTCTTATCGTTATAATTTTTTTCAAAGATTCGAATTCAGGATTAAAAGGTAAATTGGAGATTCGGCTTTAATCAAACTCTTATTTCAAACACTAGCGGGAACATACACTGTCGAGTCACATTTAATTACTAAACACTTGGCTGGAAAATGGGAGAATAAGAACAGCACCCAAGGGTGCACCCAGCCAGAAAGTAGACCCTGGTTTACGGCTGAGTCAAAGTTTATAGCTAACACACCGAACCAGCAGGTAGCTTAATTTACATGAAAGGTTTGTTTATATTTATCTTCTTTATCAACTCTGAGAAATTTTAAAATTAAATTTTCGGTCACTGCTACCATGAAAATGTTTTGTTTGTTAAGACCTGGCAAACAGTGAAAGGCTGAAAGCACTTGACCATTTGCTGTTACGAAACAAATGCTTTAACATTGGCAAGAGATTCATGTCAACATTCTCTATCCCTTTAAAAAGTTTGTACATTATTCCTTTATTGCTTTCAACAAGCTTCAATTAGTTCACTCTTTTAGAAAGTCATGAGACATATATTTCACACTCCCTTCCGAAAAGACCGGATAAAATGAAACCTAGGTCTAGGGATTGAGAGATAACTTTTATACCCCACATGGTATATTTAACTGTGGTCCAACACACATATATACACACTTAAATTACAGTAAACCCCCATTAGACCGAACACCGGTAGTCCAAGATTCTGGATAGACACTTTTTGGAAAACAAGGAAAGGAATTAAGTCGAATAAGATATATTTTATTGGTTGACAGGAACTATAGTCTTCGCCGCAGTCATCATCACTTATAGGACCACCTCTCACCATCTGTACCCCGCTATCACTAACCAAGACCACCTCTTCTATAATCTAGTTTTTATCAGTTAATGTGCTAGTAATGTTTGGAAAAACATGTCTCGTGTTACTCTGGTGTCTCTACCCATAACTTATCAAATTTATAATGGCTACAACCCAAATTCTGTCTCTGAAAACTTTTTAATTGCTTCAAGAAGAATTCAATATTGTCAAATAAACAAATAAAAAAAGTACTAAGTTTTCAGTTCTGTTGCAAGAAAATAGTTAAGAGGCAATACCAACTGAATGACAGAAAGTGTGGAGCAGTATATATTCTGTGAGACAAAAGGGGGATTGTTTGTCAAGTTCAGTGCAGTACCTGGCTCTTGGTGGGAGGGTTGCTCGAGTAAAAACAGCTCTGGATCGGAGTCTTGACGAGTTGGTGAATCTCCCTGTCTAGCAGTTTATCCATGATTCTAGCGACTTTCCCCGGGTCGTCCTTGTAGTGGACTAACAGGACGATGGCTAGGTCACCTCTGAAATTAATAGTAAAATTCAGTTATAGTTATAAAAAAAAAGATAATAAAATTGTGGGAGAGCTACATTTTAATTCTAGTAAAATATTTAATTACCATGTCAATAATTAAAATGATAATGATAATACAAATCATATTTTGTAAGAATTTGGATTTTCGAGCAGAGCTTTAAATATATACTTAAAATAAATAAATTTAGATACGAGTATAAGGATTCTTCGGCTGAGCTTAAATATATACAGTGGGCTCTGTGGCGGTCGGCCGGTCCAGATAGCAAAAAAAACAACGTATCTTGAGGGTGAATCATTTTCTGTGCTTTATACGAACATAGTGTGTGATAACTGTATGTTAATAGTGTTTCAATTTGCGTTTATCGAGTTTGTATACTCTTCAAACAAATTTAAATGTTTGCGGGAATAAGCGCAATTTTTAAGGCGTCTACAGTTGAAAAGTACTGTACAATTTTAAAATCAACAGATCTATGTGCTCAATTTGTGGATTCAAATTACCGGATAGTCGCGAACCTATCGTACTTAAAATAGATACTAAGCTATGGATCTTGGAATCAGACCCATCGTATATCAGTCCACCCCGAGTCCGGACGATAACTGAAGGCATAAATGATATTAAGGAGGGGTAAGTGAAACTTCAACAAGACTTCGAGATACATGTCAGCTTCCATTTTGCTTTGAAAAAAAAAATTCTGACTTTTGACAATTAAGTAGCTTCGCCAATAAAGCTATCGACAGCTAAAATACTCAACTAAAAATACAAAGCAGAGCTAAATGTTTATAAGTAATATAAATACAAAATTCCGACTGTACCTTTGTCTCCTAGTGCCCTCGCACAGTAAAGGATGGTCGGCCTCTGAGACATTTGCTTTGAGACCAAGGGCTGCTACAGCAGCCTCGAAACCAAGAGCCTCATCTGTAGGAAGCCTCAATCCAGGCCCCTGCAGTTGACAACGAAGACCTTCCCGGCCACCCAACGAGGCTTCAAAAAAATTAATTATCAAGTAATATAATTTAAACTTTATAAGGGATTATTTTCTTTAAGAAAAAAGGTATGGGAATGGGGGGCTGCATACCACTACACTAAATTCACCCTATTTTATATGAGATAGTAGAGGAAGCAAGACTGAGATGGTATGGGCTTGTAATGAGGATGTTGTAGTACATGAGATAGTAGAGGAAACAAGACTGAGATGGTATGGTTATGTAGTGAGGATGTTGGAGTACATGAGATAGTAGAGGAAGCTAAACTGAGATGGTATGGTCATGTAATGAGGATGTTGGAGTACATGAGATAGTAGAGGAAGCAAGACTGAGGTGGTATGGGCATGTAATGAGGATGTTGGAGCAGGTAACATAAAGTGTTCAAGTGAGAGGAGAAGAATGGAAGCAATTAAAGGAGGAAGAATGGTGGAAGGATAGAGGAAGATGGAGTCGTTTTAGCAAACTGAACTGGCTATAAGCTAAAATCAGTCGATGATGATGATGAGTGTTGAAGGCATTAACAGAAATTTAAAGTTGTGCCCTTGGATTGCTAAGCAAGGGACACATATTTATTTTAATTTCTATCTAACAAAGATGTTTAAAACGCTGATACAAGCAATATTTTAAGAGCTTTTTAGTACCTGGGATGGCCAGCGCTTCAAAGAGAAAACTGGCCAGCATGATGGGCAACAGCGCCTCACCCCTAGACCGTAGTGTTCCGCCTTTCAACTGCTCCGCGCGCTCGCGGATAACATTCAGTTCCCAATGGCCCAGCGGGATGCGTTTCAGTAGGCAAACTAACTCCGTCTCTTGGTTGGCTAACTTTACCTGCACAAACCCAAGCAACCAATCAAGGGTGAAAGTGTAAAGGATAACTTTATATCGAAAATAAATTATCAAGACTTTTTTTTAAATACTTTATGGATTCAATCAATCTTCTTTTGACATATCTGAGACAGAATTTTTTTTAAAGTAATAACTCAATAAGGAAAACCTCTTTTCACTTTATGAGGTAATTGTAATATATTTGGAAGAAGTTACAGGAAAGTTGGATAGAAACACATAAAAATGGAGACAAACACAATATGGCCTTTAAAATGAAAAGAAGAACACAGCTCACAATTTACACTGCTGCCATTGGACAAAGCGGTAATGGTTGCCTCTTAAAGAAAATTGATCGTCACCGCCCAATCCCCCAACCTAGGTTTCATTCTATCGGAACTCATCAGGGAGGAGTGTGAAACGCGCAACACAAATTCCTTCTCTTTTAGGAAGTTGCGTTGCGCGTTTCACATTCCTCCCTGATGAGTTCCGATAGAATGAAACCTAGGCCGGGGGATTGGGCGGTGACGATCAATTTTCTTTAAGAGGCGACCATTACCTCCTTGTCCATTAGCATCAGTGTAAAGTGTTAACTGTGTTCTTCTTTTCATTGTAAAGGCCATATTGTATTTGTCTCCCTTTTATATGTTTGTATCCAACTTTTTAAAGTAATAGTATCTGCTCTAATGAATATGTTTAAGCCAGGTACTCCTAAATTTACCTCAAGCGGCTTGGTGCTGGCAGGCGGACGGGCCATCTCCAGTCCAAACAGACCCACTCTAAATGCGAGGTGAGAATGTTCCGAGTTCTCGGCCAGAACGGTGCAAAGAAACGCGCACTTAGCCAAAGTGGCCGACGCCAGGCAAGACAACTGGTGTGAAGCTGGATTCACTAGTTGCTGGGGGAGGGGGGGAAAAACAAAACACATATTTTGATAATTTGCTATTAGGATATTTTTCTTCAACTCAAAAAAATCACACATGTCGCAAGGTAGACTCACCTTTTTCCTCTTCCCTTTGACGGGCATGGGCGGCAGCTCTATCATGAGATTTGGCGGGTTGGCCAACAGTTCTTCCGCCAGTCTCACTCCAAGAGTGCACGCCTCCTTGCCGTGACCGTGAGCATGCAGACCCTCCGCCCGTGCAAACAAGATGTCCCAAGGATCCTCGGTCTTCTTCAAGTTCGCAAACACCGATAGAGTCGACGACGGATTGTTCTTGTCGTCGCGCTTCACCGAGCCGAGCTTGGGCTTCTCCGAGCCGGCCGGCTGGTTGACCAACGCTTTGGGGTCGTAATAGTAGACATTGTACTCATCGCCAGACTGCTGAGAGTCTGAGTTGGATGAAAATGAATCATCTTTGGATGGCCTTCGGGAGGCTTCGGTGTCTTCCGAAGGGGCGACAGACATTCCTGAGGCACCTGGTTCGCTCTCTAAGACCACTGGTTGGGCTTCAGAAGATGCCGAAGCACTGATAGTTTCCTGCTGAGCCATTTTATTTGGAGTGGATGATGTGCAAGGTTCGAACGGTACCGTAGAAACTGGGAGATTTAAAGGGCCTATCAGAGGCAGGGGCACAGTACTTGCATCGATTAAACCTACTGGGTACAAAACATTTAATTCCGGGAAAACCGCATTGTCGTCCATCCCACCGGACACAGGAGGGGGAACACTCAAGCCTAACATCCTTTTGGTCCTCCTCAAACTGTTGTCGCTGTCTTCGCTCTGAGACTCGATAGAAGCAGCTTTTAAGTGAGTGTTCCTAAGAGCCATTTCTGGCACAACAACCATTTTTTTTAACATATTATTCGGTATCTGACCGATGCTGGTACTGGTTCCGCTGCTGCTAGAATCGCTACCGCCTCCTTCTTGAGAATCAGTGTCCCCGGCGTCCACCCTCAGCGAGGATACCATCAGTGTCTCATTCAAGATGTCCACGTCGGCGTCGTTCTCGCAGAAACCCTCGCTACTCACGCTCGAGCGATTACCATCGCGGTTACGGAGCGCTACTTCCTGCATACCACCAATGGGGACGGGCGAGAGCTGGAAGTGATGATTCAGTTGGCGACGATCCGTGTAGGAAAACTCGACAAACCCGCCGATCCGCGGTGGACGTTTTGCGTTGTGAAAGCCACCGTGCTTGTGATGGCTGAAGTAATAGCGCAGACCGTGGGACAGGTGGTGTGGTGGTTGATCACAGTTCAAAACAGCCTAAAAAAAATCAAACCCCGAAATATAATTATACAAATGTTTACATCATAATGAATAACAAAAAATTATTTTATCTGCTGAAAACAACTTCTAAACCTATTTTTACCTTTTGAGTTGTAATTTAATTTGGAAGAAGCTACAGAAAAGTAAGATAAGAAAATAAATAATAATAATATTTAGCACCGCGTCTTACTACCCGCTCGGGTTATACGCTTTAAGTACTAATTACGCTAATGGATTAGGAATTGGGAAGGTTGAATTAGAGGAATTGGACCCGCATTTGCGTGGAGGGAGAGTGGAAAACCATATAGGAAAAACCACCCCTAATTCACCCGACCGAGATTCGAACCTCGATCTCCCCGTCCTCAGCGGTCGAGCTCAACACGACAAGCGCGTTAGCCAACTACGCCACCGAGGCGGGTAAGAAAATAAAAACCAACACAATGTACTGCGAGGCTCATCCACAAAGTAAGAGGTCCATTAAGATACGACCACCAAAATAGACTTTTAGGCGAGGTCACGCATGCCCAGTAGCATAGATTGACTCGTTGGCTTTATGTTGAACCCTTTACTTCAGTTTTATCCTGATCTGATGTTCTGTGAGAGTGATTTAAAATGAGTGATGTCATAGATAATCCCGCCAGTTGTGAAGCTCGTGTAGTGTTATACTATTTTAATTAGTGGATCACCTTATATATTTAATTGAATGTATCTTTACCAACTTATATATTTAGTGATATGCCCGCCTTGAATCTTAGTAACATGATTAGTTTATTTTAGACAATCACACAAGAATTGTAATCATTTTTTTTTTTTAAATAAGCAGATCTCATTAAATTTATCCAAGAACAAACTTTTTAATATTGTTCTACTATGACACACCTGTGACGAATTGACGAGGTTGTCCGTCCTGGCCGACTCGCCGTGTCTGAAACAGGTGAACGGGCAGTGGTACAGTGGGTTCACCCCACTGACATATGTGATCCCCGGGAGAGGGTAGTCCTCCCAGTCGAGGTAGCACGCCTCGACCGCTGGCTTGAACCCGCTGAACGCTTCCACGTCGTTGCGGAAACTGTTGGCGTTCTTGTTGTTGTTGTTGTTGTTGTTAGGGTTGGCCCCGGGAATGGCCGGATTCGTAGCCACGCCCACACCTCGACTCTTCGTCACCTGATAGGTAAGAAAAAAAGGGGTGGTACTGTAATATTGTTAGCGTAAACATTGATTGCGATAGTGGATTTGACCCAAATCTCAATTGAATATATATAAACACACTGCATAGCACTTTGGACATTTGTGTTTTTCCAAGTGAGTCCCATCAATTACCTTTTCTATGATCTTGAGATGCCAATCACGGAACTGTCCCAGCAGTAGCTCCCTCTCGTCCGGAGACAGCCCTGGATTCATAGCCGCCAGCCGCCAAAGGATGACGATCTCATCACAGAGAGAGGAGCAGGCGTGCTGAGAGGCGTGGCTGTTACTGTTTACGTTGCTGTGCTTGCCTCCGCCATAACCCGAGCTGCCGTTATGAAGGGCCACTTTGGTGTTGAACCACCACACCAGGATCTGGGGGTCATTCGAAAGGTGGCGGACACGTTAATTAATGAAAACTAGACAGTGTTTTATTTAAAATGTATTTTATGGCAGAGATTCAACGCTGAATAAAAACAATAACATAATTTTATTGTGAAAATATTCACTTTATTGGTAGAATTTGGAAATTTCAGTTTCTTTGGCACCTCTTCTTACCTCCCGTTAGGATTATACACTTACGTACTAATCAAGTTAATAAGAAAGAGATAAGGAAGGTTGAACCTAGATAAAGTGTACCCACATTTGTGTGGAAGGAGAGTAGAGAAAACCATTTTGGAAACACCCGCTGTCAGTACACCCGACCGGGATTCGAACGTGAGCTCCCTATCATAGGCAGCCTTGTTTAACACGAGAGCGATATCTTAGACCAGTGATTCTTAAACAAGGGACCGCGCCCCCCTGGGGAGACACTAAAGGTTTTTTGGAGGGGCCTCAAAAGAATAATTTAAAATGTTATTTGCTTATTAATGAAGTCAATTATCACAAGTTGTACGTTTTGGAAGAAAGAATTTTATGATCGTAAGCATTTAAGTACAGTAGACTCTCGATTTTCCGGTGTAATGGAGGGGAGGGGAAGCACGGTTAACAGAAATCATGGCTAGTACAAATAATCTCCATCTGTATACCATCGCCATTCAAACTTTGCTGACCTTTGTGTCTACTTGTTTTTATGTGATAAAGGATTTTCCACAATGATAAATACTAAAACGAACCAGAGAGGTCGGCTATGAATCGACTCCTGCATGCAAACAGCATTGAAACAAGAACAGACAGATTAGCGTAAAATGTTCAACAGTAGAGTTCCCATTAACTACACTTAGATAGGTTAATTTTAGTTTTTTTTTATGTTTGTTATTATAATCAGTAGATAAAGCCACTATTTTAGAATACATCTCAATGATTAGTATGTTAATAAAAACTAGGGGGCCTCAAAAATATTTTAGCATATTTAGGGGCCCACGAGTAATAAAATGTTAAGAACTAATGCCTTAGACCATGCGGCCACCGAAGCAGGCGTCTTGTCGCTGATGATAACTATCCGCCTTTTTTTTTTATTTTTGTACTGTTCCAGTAAATGAAAATGGAAATATATAAAATAGTAGATTTTCATTTTGTCCGTTATTAGTTCGTTTACAGTTTCATTTTAGTACTGGAAAATAATTGTAAATGTACTCAATATAACCTTTGTGTTCTAACGATCTCGCACAAATCTAATATGATATTTTTGTTAGAATATGTTTCTAGTATAATGGCCCTACACTATTTAGATTATTTCCAATCACATTACAGTATGGTCTATAAATAAGTCACATATTTTTAAAGTGAGTTTGAATGAGTCTATTAGTAATTGAATTGTAAATGTTGAGTAATTGGAATCAAGCATAGTAAGATCGAGATTATTATTATTATTATTATTATTATTATTATTATTATTATTATTATTATTATTATTATTATTATTATTAGCAACGCGTCTTACTACCCGTTCGGGTTATACTCACGCTAATGTGTAATGGTAGGGTGATTGTGAGATGAAATGGAGGACCTACAGTTTAACGTGGGATCCGAAACACGGTGGAGACCTGGCATTCCCCACATTCACAAGATGTCTTGTCAGAGGTGAAGGAAGGGTTTGGTAATCAGATAAATCTGTGCCGGGACCGAGTATTGAACCCCGGACCCCCAGCACAGAAGTCCGACACCTTACCCCTAGACCGCCAGGTCACCCGATAAAACGGATAGATCAGATGATTGGTGAAGAGGTCAACTGGATGGGTCACATTATGAGTTACCATTTTAGTATTTAGTATTTTAAAATTTTAATATATATTAATTTACAATACATTTGCTATAATAAATTCTTTATTAGGTCCTGACTACTAATTCATATATATATTTGCCATTGATGGAGGAGTTAGAGTCGGACAGAAGAAAAATATAAGAGTCCTGAGTTAGAGTCGAAGGTTTAGCCCTGCTATCGTTTTAAGAGTTTAGTTTGTTATAAATAGTGTGTCTCCTCCTAACCTGTTCACAGGCCATGCACTCCTCCGTGATGATCTCCAACAAGGGCACAGCGTTCCTGTCGTTCCTTTTGAACATCTCTCGAGCGATGGACAGAAGATTCCACATTCCCTCCGGCTCTCTGCCTCTCAGTGGACGCAGCAGGCTGCTCCACTCTGCCGCTGCAGGGGGCGCTGTCGTGCTTAAGTAGTTGACATCACTGCGGCAAAACAAATCAAGAGGAACTGTTCAACCTGACTCAAAATTCTTTCTTCTGCTGGTTTCTACCGAGTTCTAACCCACCCAGTTTCCTTCCTTATCCCTTACATTACACTTTTTTTTGTACAGTTTTTAGATATTTGTTTAGTCATTAGGACTTTATTTGTATATCTCAATTTTTTTTTTCAAATTCAGAGCAAAGTTGAATGAAAGTTTGAATATTTTGTTAAAAATGTTTAATGTTGAAAAAAGTTCTATATATTGCATAGATATATAATTTTTTTTCTTAAATATAATTTACAAAACGCAATATTGCAAACATAATTAACATATGTCATCCAAAAAATGATAAATTAGTTTCTCTAACAAAATATTATTTAATTATTTCAGATTTTTGTCATACAAATATTATTTTGTAACAACAAAAATTAAAAAGGGAATTGAACATAAATGTGTATTTTAAATATTTTTATTGGCAAGGCTTCATAATAATGTTGATTCTAGAATTTTACTTTCGAATCAATGTCAAGATTTTCGAAGCGTTACATACTCATATATAACATACAGTATTGTTTGGGTAGACTGTTTTTGCAAGTTTACCAACCTTTATGGTTTGATACTTTTGCTGGTTCAAATTTTTTTTATAAAAATGTTGATTTTGTTCTGGATAAGAGAAGAATCAAGAAAAAGTGAGAGGACTAGTTTCTAAAAAGAGAATTGTAATATTTAATTGTTTCTCGGAGCGAGAAAAAGGTCAGTTAGTGTACCTGAAAACGATGGGAGCAGGAACGCAGAACTTGATGAGGATCTTCTTTATGTTGTCATGGAGTGTCTTCTCGTCCAGGTACCAAGATGTCTGGTCATTGGCAGAGGCGCCTGCTGTGGGGTCTGGGGCACCACATACCTGAAAAGGGTTCGGTAATAGTTTGATTCCCACCCACATTTAACTACTACTGTAAACCAACTACCAACAATATATTATTATTATTATTATTATTATTAGCACCGCGTCTTACTACCCGTTCGGGTTATAAGCACTTACGCTAATGTGTAATGGTAGGGTGATTGCGAGATGAAATGGAGGACCTACAGTTTAACGTGGGATCCGAACCAGGGTGGAGGCCTGGCATTACCCACATTCACAAGATGTCTTGTCAGAGGTGAAGGAAGGGTTTGGTAATCAGATAAATCTGTGCCGGGACCGAGGATTGAACCCCGGCTGCCAGCATAGAAGTCTGACACCTTACCCCTAGACCGCCAGGTCACCCATACCAACAATATAGAAAATGGGAATTTTAGATAGAAATAAAATAATATCTCACTAATAAATTATCTTAGCTAGCATACACAATGTCAAATATTACAAATACAAGAATTTCAAACTCGATTCCTCGACATTCAATTCCTATCGATATCAAAACAATCAAGAATTAATATTAATATCACAATTTTTGATAGCTCATTTCTGAGCACTCATATTTCATTAAAAGTATGTTCTATCATTTAAATAAAACAGCAATGGTCATGATTGAGTAATTTTTCATTTTGACGAATATGATCTAGTGATCTTGTTAAAATTAAACATGTTCATTTAATTTTATTTCTTCTTTTACTACGTACATATTTATATGTTTTTATTAATATCTACACATTATAAAGTTTTTTCAAACACACAGTATATAAATATATTTATTTAAAGTGAGGTTGGATGGTTAGAAAAGGACTAAAACAATATATAATGAGGAATCAAAATTTAGAATTAAACCTTGAGAATCAAAATCAAGAAAAACAGGAACCATAACCTCTCTGATCTCTCTCTATATATATATATACATACACACACACACACAGCACGCTGCAATGTGTTGTTGTACTTGGTAACTATATAATTTTTACTACCTGTTCAGGTTATACATATATGTACTAATTATGCTAACGACTTAGGGATGAGGAAGGATGAATTCACCGGAAGTGTACCCACATTTGGGTGAAGGTAGTGTGGAAAACCCATTTAAGGGAAAAACACTCCGGTAGACCCGGCCAGGATTCAAACCCCAATCTCCCCGTCATCAGCAGGAGTGACGCCTTATACCAGGCGGATACAAAGCAGCTATCTATTTTCCATAATTTATTCAGTAAACGTTTGACGACACAATAATTGTTTCCGTCCTGGTCTTGGTGGCCGATATCAAAACGACGCCCGCCACTAGATGCAAACACTCACCGAGTTGATAGCAGAAGGTTGGGAGGACAGGAGCTCATCCAGCAACCTTTGAGCCGTGGGCAGGATCTGCTGGGGCAGTTCACTGATCAAGTACTGGGCAAACTTTTGTAGTTGTTCGCGGTGGAGTCTGGACAGGGACTCGCTCACCGGGGCGCGGAGACAGACCTGCGTTGGCTAGGGACAAACAAGGTGCAAGATGGCGTTAGATATGAATATTTGTCAAAACATTATCATCATCACCAACTGTTTTCCAGCATGTGTCCGAGTCAGTTTAGTAAAATATTTCCATCTTTCTCTATCCTTCCACCATTCTTCCTCCATTAATTTCTTCTGTTCTTCTCCTTTCTCTTGAAAACTTTCTGTTATCTGCTCCTCCCATCTCTTTCTTGGCCTCCCCGTGAGGTCTTTTTCCTACATACTTCATTCCCAACATTCTCTTTGGCATCTTGTCAAAACAAAGAGAGAGATGGTAGATCTATTTGTTATAAATACAGGGTTCCCACCCTTAGGATACAAAGATATGGGATATATTTGAAAAGAGTATAAAATAG
>CABFOW010003841.1:0-66358 GCA_902141385.1 Timema californicum
AAAACTGCAAAAAACACTGGACTTTTATAAGCCTATTCAAATCTACCTAACAATTTTAGAGTTTATACAAGTTTATCTTTTCATCTCAAACTTCGGCGCTTTAATTAAACCTAATCTCTTCTCAAACGAGATTATATTTTTAAAACAATATTTAAGTAACCACTATAAGATGTTTTTAAACGTTTCCGTAACCATAATCACCCTTGTTCAGTAAACATTGGAAGAAAGAATACATTTATCCTTTAAACGATGCGCCTCCAAATTATTGATGTGTTTGTAATTATGTTTTAAGACCGCGTCTTATTACCCGTCCGGTTTCACGTATTTACCAATTACTTTAATGTTTTATGGACGAGTAAGGAAAGGCTGAATTTAGAGGAAGTGTAACCAAATTAGAGTTGAATGCAACAGTGAAAGTATGCGGCTTTCCTGTAGGGGTATTAAAACGCTGAGTAATAAGCAAATCATTAGCCTCAGTATTCTTGGGAATGTTTAAGAAATGATTCAGTAACTTTTTTTTAAATGTATCTGAAATCTCAAATTTGTCTCTAACATAAATATATCTGATAAATTTTTTTAATCTTTCTCTTAATTTATGTGCTTTTTATCATCCAACCAAGTTAAAATTATTTATTAGTAAATCCTCAATAAAATTCAATAAACACATTGCTGTCTTAACAACAATGAAAACGTGAAGTAAGTCCTGCCAAAATATTTTTATACCAATATGTACTCAATTAAAACAATAAAATAGTTTTCATGAGTTTTTTATCTCGTTAATTTCTTCCAAAGTTCACTCAAACACTCTTTACTAGCCAATTTAGCACCTGATCACAATTTTCAATATTTATTGACACGTGAATTTTTAGTAAATAAGTTTGACTGCCCGTTAGTGTTTTGAATATTGCTATCTTTAAGTATAATAATATAAAATGCAAGTGTAGATGTTAAGCTCAAAGAAAATAACTAGATAGGAAACTCATAAAAATATTTAATTTTGATCGTATTTGTTAAATCAAAGATTGATATAAATATTGCAACGTCAGTTAATAAATCATATTATACAGTTGCTAGTTTTTTTAGATCAATTAAAAATAATATTTAATAAAACTAAATGATATAAAGCTTATATATTAAGCGTACTCTATTTATTGAATGGTTTTACACTCTACCTCCACAAAACTGTGGGTACAATTCCTTTAAACTCAAACTTGTCCCTTAACGTATTCTTTCCAATGAATGTTAATAAAATGAGCTCTATCGCTCCGATTTATTTTGTGTCCCACATATATATAAATATTTTCTGAAAGTGTAGATTGTGTTTAACAAGTAGGCATATACAAAATTTCGATTTGGTTAAACTTTATTTTGATGTCAAAAAATGTAAATGGTCCCTTGGCCCTTGGTCTGTATGTATCCTTCGTATACTCTGAAAGGTTGCAACCTTACCTTGAAAAATTCCACTATGGCGTAGCTTAGAGGAAAGACTCATCATAATGCAGTCCACAGAGGTAGTACCGCTTCCTTTCAGGATTCACGGTGTGTACTATGTAAGCACTTCAGATCACAAATTGTTCAAAACAAACCTCAATCTTTGTGTATTCACATCGTTTATTATCAGAATAAAGAGCGTATGAAGCAAATGTTTATAGAGGTTCTACGATTTTACTATAACATTATATAAAACATTTAATACGTAGTGTATGGAGCCCCTCGGGAGGAGTCTAGGCCCCCCTCTCACCCCACATTTCTACACTCTTGATTATAATAGAACTATATTGAAATTTATTTCTGAAATTCCTGTCGTTTATTTGTTATGAAAACATTTTAATGAAAGGTGTGTTCTTACCAGAATGATCAAACTCATCGTTTTTGTGTTTTACTGATTTGTCGCTGACATGGAAATTGGGGTTCAAATGCCTATCAGCTGTACAAAGGTTTTTTTTTTTACATTTTTGTTTCCCATTCTCGATCCACCCCAATGTGAGCAATTTTTTTTCTAAAATCCTACCTTATGCGCCACTATTCTATTATATAGTTATTAGTGTAGGCGTGTAGCACAAACGGATATTAAGACCTGGTAGGGGAAAATAACAATATCTTACAACAAGCTAGCCCATATTTCAAATTTTAATTAGTACAGTAAGCCCCATGGCTTCTTTGGCGCTGACTGACAGCTTTGAAAAGTTACCAGACCAATATATGTATCCCTACGCCGAACCATATGATCTGCAAAAACATGTGTCTAGCAGCTGTAACTTCTTACTGTCAAAATTTAGGTATTATATTTAAATGTTGACTGTCAGAAGTCAGCTGTGAGCTGTCAGTTAGCTCCAAAGAAGCCATGGGGCTACTGTAGTACTCCTCTTAGTTGGTTCATCCCTAATATACAAAAACATGTTTTCAGCTCATGTCGACACGACTTTGTCCTATTTATGGACAACCTGGTGAGCCCGTTGTTAAAAACATCTCAGAAACGTTCCAACGAAAACATCTTTAAGAGATAGCTTAAAGGGATTGAAGTGACTTCAAGGTTGTTTACTTGTAATTATTTTTTTAGCCCCGTGTCTTGTTCAGGCTATATGCATATGTACTAATTACGCTAGTGAGACAGGGATGAAGAAGGTTGAATTTAAATTATGTGTACCCGAATTCGCGTGGAATCAGAGTGGAAAACCATTTTGGAAAACCAACCTTAGTACCCAATACTAATATTTGAGCCCCAATCTCCCCATTATCGATAATCTCGCCTATTGCGAGAGTGACGTCTTAGACCATGCAGCCACCGAAGTGGGTGTTTTATATATAAATTATGAGATATTACGTCTAGGAAATTCAATATATTACGTGTTTATCTGAGTGTTAACGCTGTAATTCCAAAATAAATAAACTGAAATCTGAAGATAAGCATCTCTGACTTTAATTTTTAACTTTTACATTAATCGTGAGACTGATGCCTTGGACACTTTGACCATCCGTTTGTGTTGGCATCAAATAATTATTATATTTACTATCTGATTGTTCTATTGCATATATATTTACCTGTTTTTAATCTCACTTAATCACCAAGGAGAGATCTCAACCTTTATTCCAAAGAGAAGGTTCATCTGAAGTTTAATTCATAAATCCAAAGATAAATTTTACAATACCTAAAACTTTGCTCGTACAACGCTGAGAAATTGGCTTAAATGGCGTTACAAAATATATTTTGACGTAAAGAAGGGAACTTGCAACATTTGTATTCGCGGTTTTGTTGCTTTTTCCCACTGAGCTATATAAAACCATTATGTGACCAAAATAATATACCTCTCTTGTTTTAAGGCAAAGTCTATAATTATTTGGCAATGCCCATGAAGATATTCAAGAACTGTTGAAACTACTATATGTATAAAATTAAACCAAACGTATCTACTCTATTTTATTTATTTGAGAAAAAAAAATTGACACAAAAACTGTCAAAAAATATAGATTTTAGCATTTTTGTTCTTAGCAACACGTCTTACTACCCATTAGGGTTATACGCTTATTTACTAATCACGCTAATAGCTTTAAGGATTTGGAAGGTTATATTTAGAGGAAGTGTACAAGCATTTGCGTAGAGGGAGCGTGGAAAACCATTTTGGAAATCTACCCTCAATACACCCAACTGAGATTAAAACCTCCAACTTTCCTTCATCAGTAGTCTATTCTACTGCGAGAGTTGCGCATTAAACCACACACCAACCGAAACGGGTTGAAGGATTGCTAGAATATAATAATAAACTACACAGATGGTGAAATCATTTGTAGATTGCTTTTACTGAAAGTTGATTCCCCCAGAGATTTCTGTGAAATACTCTGAATAATGAAACACTTAGAGCCGGCAACATCCTATCTGCGCCATATGTGTGTTGGATTGCAATCAAGTTCAATGTGTGTTCATTACGGCTCTGTTTACTCTATAGTCTAAGAAATACTCCCCACACCCTTCTGGCCAATAGTCGCCCTCCCCAACTCCAACCCCTTCTAGTACTAGCTTTTGTAAGGAGGGTTTTGCACTTTGTTTGATTGGCATCCATACTAAGTGGCCGGCTCAGACAACCAAGTCTGGTTCACGTGTCTCGTCAAAAGATAGCGCTGCGAGCGTTCTACGAGAGCCAGCTTTATAGTTATTGGTCTGCTAGAGAAGATGATTCATCAGGATTTATAATAGACTTTACAGTGGATACACATGTTCGCAAACAAAAGGAACAGACCAGAAACATAACTATATGACGAGCTCTAAGCTAATCACATCATTGATGTTGTCCTGAGCGGAAATAACTTCAGCGTTCCTTTTTCTGCGCACATCATATTGAAAGACTCAAATAACATGTAAAAAACCAACCGACGCAAACAGAATGCACCTGAGTCAAATGACGCATTCAATGTAAATGTGCTTATAAAGCTAGAAACTAGTAAACAGCCCTAGCTACTATTGTAAAATGATTTAAAATACATAATTATGAACGTTAATCATGGAAGGCTCAACTCATCTCCCGGCTCGCACGAGGTATGGGAGAGTTTAAGGAAAAATAAAACACCTACGATATACCAACAACAAATGTGTGCAATACATTCGTATCTGAGCGATTACTCAAAGATTTTCCACGGTGATGGTGGAGGACAGAGTGACAAAGTTTCTTGTTAATAACTACTCCAGTATGTCCTTATTATGACAATGAAAATTTGTGCACAGTGCTTATCTGGGAAGCCATTCTAAAATGTTCAAAAACTACATATTGAATGCAGTTTTTATCCAAATATAATTTGATATTTCAAAAAGGTTTCAGTATTAGTAACTCCTATTAGCTGTTTATCTCCATTAATGTTTAATCAGAAATGATCCACGTGCAATAGTGTGCATGTAAATTTACTATTTCTAACCAACTGTATCACAAAGTTTATGCACGCTCTTAAATATAAAAAGGGCATGTTGTTCTGTTTTGATTTGTTTCACGACACATCACAATATTTTGAAAACTTCAAATAGTTTGTGTTAAAAACTTATAGGTCTGAATACATTTATGCTAACGTGTGAACTGATGCGCTATTTAGGCAGAGTCTGCTCTCAATTCTCGATGTACATGTGAATCAAACCTTAGTGTGGCCGCGCATGTATGGCATTGCCTTTGGGAGAGACACGATCATAATCTTGATGTCTGGGACTGAAATGACGTAAAGTTAACCAAGTAGTTGTTTAGTTTTAATAATTATATCTTTTTAGCTATTTATACTATTATAAAACACATTTTTAAATAACGTTGTGGCATTCGAAGGATAATTTTCTTTTTCTTAATGACTTTTTTCTTTATTTCATGTAATAGAATATATTTTTTTAGTTCTTGTTAAGCATATGACAACGTGGTATACCAACCGACAAGCGGGCTACACTAAACTAAAGTAGCCCCATGGCTTCTTTGGTGCTGACTGACAGTTCACAGCTGAATTCTGACAGTCAACATTTAGGTATATACCTAAATTTTGACTGTCAGAAGTGACAGCTGCTAAACACATGTTTTTGCAGATCATTTGGTTCGGCGTATGGATACATGATTTGGTCTGGTAACTTTTCAAAGCCGTCAGCTGTCAGTCAGCACCAAAGAAGCCATGGAGCTATTGTACAATCTGGGAGGGAACTGTAGGATATGTGTAGACTGTAGGGTAGCGACATTTACATTCATTTGTAATCAAGTGTGTTCAGCATTTCTTCTAATATGACAAATCCGACAGCTAGTAGGAAAATAAATTATATTTATTTTATTTCTTCTTTTTTTCGGAAGATTCCTTTGAGGCTTTCAACGAATATATAACTTATTTTACTATTTTAAGGTTATAAAATATTAATCCAAGATTTCTAGATTTATTATATAATTAATATTTATGTAATTTATTTTTGTTATTGTTATTTAATGAGACCTTTTGGAACCAAATGAATATAATATATTATTAATCTCACCATCATTGGGTGACATAGTGGTCTAGGGGTAAGGTGTCGGACTTATTTGTTGGGGGTCCGGGGTTCAATCCTCGGNCTACACCGTGGTTCGGATCCCACGTTAAACTGTAGGTCCTCCATTTCATCTCACAATCACCCTACCATTACACATTAGTGTAAGTGCGTACAACCCGAACGGGTAGTAATCTCATCAAACTTGACAGTGTAACGGACACAGCTGCCACTTCCCCAACCGTCAATTATTCACGGTGAAAAGAAAAGCATGAATTGATTTATTTTATGCACCACATGTAATATCTGGTATTACAGTTACGAGGGGGTTGGTGTTTGAATCCCAATCAGATACACATATTCTTTTCCCTCACTCTCCAGGCACGTATCCAGAATTTTATTTCTGGTGAGGAGAGGGCGGGGGGGCGCTCATTCTTCAAATATTGTCCGACGATGACGGTCATCTGAAGACTAAACATTGGGAAGAGGGTGTGTATAATCTGACCTGCACTGAAAAAAATATTCAAACTTTCGTACAAAAATATTTTGAAGTAGACATATTCTTGAATTCACTAACATTGATATACTTCCATGACTTTTAATAGAAAATATATTAGGTTTACATATATTTTTATAAAAGTAATATATTTTCTATCAACATTCTTAAAAGTATATTAATTATTAGTTAATGCAAGCATGGGTCAGTTAGAATATATTTTTTACGGAATTTTAACATTTTTTTTTTATCTTTGTGTGTAGAGGAATTGCTAAGTATATTCCATCTTATTATTCACGATGTTTAGTCCGGTTGAGAAAGTGAAACTTAAATTAATTACTAATGTATATTTTAATTAAGAATTTATTACTACAAGACAAGATATTATTACAATATATTTTTGTAAATTTTTATCTTTTTATAATAATTTTTGTTTGGATTTTGGGGGTAGAGGGCTTCAAACCCACGAGCCCACATCCATCCCCACCAGGATACGATCCTTCCCCTCTACTTCAAAGAAAATATGGTTACATGAGTTTATAAAGTATAGTCTCTTTGCTCGTGTGGGGCTCCGACCCCAAAACCCCAGTAAGTTTTATTTACGTGGCTGTACACTAATGTAATTCCAGAGCCGTTTTTTGATAGGTCTTACCGTTTAGCCACAAGAGACCTCCAAAGAAAGGTCCATATCGACTTTAAAGTTGCTCCGCTATTTTGAATTTTTTCGGTGGTTAAACATTTTTTTAAAAACTTTTTAGAAGTCTCCCTTCAGTTACAGGCTAGAAGCTATAAGTTTGCCAAATTTCAAGTTTCTAGCTCATCTGGAAGTGGGTAAACATTAATGTCAGTGAGTGAGTCAGCCATGTGGCTCCATAGTAGTATAATATTCATCATCTCTATCCCATTCATATAAATATGCAGATAGTTCGGAAAGGTAATAAGACTCGGAGCAAAAAAAAGAAGGGCTAGTTTTCGAACATTAGACTAGTTCACAGCCAACACCCAATGTTTTTGCATTTGATAGTATAATTCAAGAAAGGTGTTGATTCTGGAAATGGAGGCACGCTCAACTGACCATTACCCACCATTCAACAGAGTTTTGTTCGTTCTTCTTAACGTGGCTCTATTCTAACTCTGTCTCTCTTTTAGACAGTCTTTATCTCCAACGTCCACTTCCCCCCCTCCTCTCGAAACCTTGTGGGGTAGGTTTTTATTCCGTTCTTTTCGTCCAGTAAGCGAAATCTACCCTTCTTTTTTTTTTGTAGAGGGGAGGAGTAAAGAGGATGGATGAAGTTGCCAGAAAAACTCGTTGATTTTCTCTGAAAATGACATCTGGTGGTAGCGATGTCTGATGGCAAGAAGGGAGGTCCGATGTTTGATGGAGGACGAACATGGACAAAAAAGGACAGGAGGCTTCCCTCCCTGGAAGTATCTAAAGCAAGGGCTAATAAAGTTGTTGTTTTTTTCAGCTGGGAACTAAAAATACATTGGGCCTCATCAAGACTGAAATTATCCATCAATCGTATATCATTGTTATTAACACTGCTATTTCAGGTGTGGAAATAAAGTCTGATATCCATAGAGTGCCATTTAAGTCAATTTCACACCAAAATATCACGCATAGCGCATTTAAAGTGACCTATACTTTTGGAAAATGACTTTTATTATTTTTAATGGAAGAATTCAGACCACGTATTGAACTAGACCGGGAACATGACTAGCTATATTTTTCGATTGGGGAACCGGTGATTTTCGTGGAACACCGGAGCATCCCCTTTTCCTGTTGTGTGCTTCTCTAAAGCGAAGGGCTTGCACGAACTGTTTTTGGTTCAATCCAAGGTTAAGTCATGAATTTCTCATCATTAAGGTATAAGTCATACATTATATAATAATATTCACCGAATTCTTGTATTTTCTCGTTGATTATTAGATAAGCCTATTTTCTTTCCGTCGACAAATAAAATAAAATCAAGAGATGGTCAACAGTATTGAAATCATAGTCGTCACCAATAGAGCGGGAGGAATTAGATCCACACCAAGGTACCTCGAGAACCATTTTGACTTAACAAACGTGAAGTGAAAACTAACTAAACTGGTTAGAAACATGGTACTAGGTAGAAGGGGAGAAAATCGTGCGTTAGGGTTCGGCCAGACTGACAAGCGTGCGAGCAAGCGCGCGAGCGAGCGAGTGAGCGCGCAAGCGACTGGGTGGCCAAACTGGCGAGCGAGTAAGCGAGCGCGTAATTATCAGAGGGACAGTATTCACATATACGGGTGATTCGGATCTGCTGTATGATTATGTCTTTGAATGAGTCAATAAAAAACTTTTTAATACAATTTTTTTCTTGGAGACACGTTTTTTTTAGTTCCTTACTACTTATTAGGTACTTACCAATCAATATATTACAAGAAATGGCCACTTCTTCCCAAAGTTTGTCTGTAAGATCCCGTCTTCCGAAATTGGCATGATCTTACCTCCACAACGCTGGTCTTGACTGAACCTCGACAATAAGGCCCTCTTTATTCACCTTCACCATGTTCACTAATCTATAAACACGCACCCTCTGAATACTTAGAAACACCTAGGACGGTATGCCAGAACGTAGTGAATGCTTAGTGGACCAGTTGTGTGATCCCGAGTACACTATCGCTCCACCTTTTAACCTATGTTGACGCAAACAAACCCACGTAGCATCCACTTCCTTCCGTGACGTAATTTGTGTGTGTGGAGAGGGGGGGGAGGTCAAGTAGCCAGTGACGAGACGATTCGGTAACATTGCAAGTATTTTTAATGTACTGAAGTGCTTTAAAATCAGATTAGCCGCACCAGTGGCGGAATGGTGCGTTGCACTCCATAACTTTTTACTGGGAGGTAAAAGTTCGAAGGCTCAGTGAACTGAAGGTGATTATTAAAACTTATTTATTGTTGTGGTTTTTTCATACTCTCCAAACTAATAATGGTGATTATTATTTGTAAAGGCCTACTTTGATTATAATACTGAAGTATTTTAACATATCGGGCTTACATATATACATTATATTATTTATGGTCTTTTCCAATTAAATTAGGCCATAAATAGCAAGTGTGTTAAACCTATCACTGATAGAAAAAAGTCAAATATCATGTCAAAATGAGAAGTTTCCCAGCACTTAATGAACCAACATACAATAATATCGCCTAGCGCCTGTAAACTAAACTGTACCGGGTCGAGCGCGCGCGCGCGAAAAATAGAAACAGTTTTATCTTTCAAGCGCGCGCGCTCAGTCGCTCACGCGCTCGCTCGCTTCAGTGTGGCCACCTCCCATTACAACCAATGTGTTCTATTTTATATTTTAGTCGCTCGCGCGCTCAGTCTGGCGCCCCCTTAGGCAGAGTATTTTGATATGTTTTGCGTCCAACGTTGATAGCAATTTACTATATTATTGGGACAGTGGGGTAGTATTTGTACATAAGGGCATAGAAAGGGAGGGCAAGGGGTGTACGTACCCACCCTGGACTTTTACTGGATAAAGGTATATTACAACTTTCAAGTGGAACTCCCCGAGAAAAATTATCTTTATACTGCCTTGAGCTAGTTGTAATGTACAACTATTTGTAAAACAAAATGGCAAAGCAACATATCACTACATAAAGCCACTCTATAGTCCCCGGTGGCTGTGGTTTTGATGAGAGCTTCAAGTAGCCGATGATTATTAACACACGCCCATCACGGACTCTGCCCTAAACTATGAGTGAAAAATGACCTTGAGCACGAGATTACCCTTGTATAGTTCTATGGGAGAGCATTGGTCTTGTAAGCTGAGGGTCCCGGGTTAGATTGCCGTGTCCGGGTGTCATTTTTCAAATAAACGAATATATTATTATAGATATCTTATTGGTATTTATATGAAAATATGACTGTGCGCTTACCCATGACCCCACAATGCAGGGCAGGGGTAGGCCACACTCAGATGTTTGTAGAGGAGAGCAAGAGGGGGACTAAAGCCACAAACTATTGAGGTGTGAGCACACTTGTCCTTATCGTATCGGATCGACTCCTTTCTTTATTGCCACGCACAGATCTACCTCCTCAGGGAATCCAATAGGTCATTGTGAAATAAGAGTCTTGCGTTGGTTTGGGCATGTTTAGAGGATGAGTGTGAATCGAGTGACGAGGAAAATATATGTAGGTAGAGTGTGTGTATAGAAATGAAGGAGTAGGCTAAATGTTGTAGACAAATGTGTGAAAAAGAGAAACACTAAGAGTATAAAAATAAAATAGCATGTATGACTCAATGTATGGATGATGTTGAAGCCTTCCTTGAAGGGAGTATGCAAAGATAGGGATGTGCCGAGAAAGTTAGTGAGGATGGATTAAGTACGGAGTTGTTTTAGAGTTAAAAGAACAGTTTCTTGCCTTCCCCATAGGGGTACGGGGTGATTATATATGTATGTATGTGTGTATGTATATATGTATGTATGTATGTATGTATTTAAGTATGTTTGTATATATGTATGTGTGTATGTGTGTATGTATGTATGTATGTATGTATGTATGTATGTATGTGTGTGTATGTATGTATGTATGTATGTATGTATGTATGTATGTATAGTAATAAATTCAAAAAGTCTAACGTTTAGAGTTTTTTTATCTACAATGTATGGATTTGTTCCCTAACACCCCCTCGTTTAAACACGATATTGAGCCGCATGTAGAATGGAGACAACATCCATTTATCACGTCCAATGTGTCTAATTATTCAACGTCAGCCTATCACTATCTCAATTAAGAGGTATTGTAAAAAAAAGTCTCTTATCTCTTGACACACAATTCAAACAAAAAATACCCAAAGGGAAACTTTAACAAGCTGCGCCTTCTACTTTTGAATTAATTTGAGAGTTTGTTGTTTTTGGAAATATACTCTGCGTTCTAAATTTAATAGTTCATAGCTCCAAAACAAACGTCGTTGGAAACTTTCCACAGTATTTTCACTGTCACATATCCACACAATATAATTTCCACACCCTCTAAAATCCTATATTCAAACTAAAAACTGAAACCTTGCATACTTATATTATATGTCACGGGGTAGAACCTAAATTAGCCACATTTCTTATATTTTCTTTTATTGTTTGTTATTTATTAAAAATATAATTAATTTAGTTCACTCTCACTTTATCAACTTATGTAAAAATTGACGGAAAGATAATTTATTTTTTTACAAAAAACAACCTGTCATAGACAGGCCTAAGAAGACATTTTATTATATACGTATTTATATGATATTTTATAGAATGATAGTTCGTCTACAATAAGTCATGATATTTTATAGAATGATAGTTCGTCTAAAATAAGTCATGATATTTTATAGAATGATAGTTCGTCTAAAATAAGTCATGATATTTTATAGAATGATAGTTCGTCTAAAATAAGTCATGATATTTTATAGAATGATAGTTCGTCTACAATAAGTCATGATATTTTATAGAATGATAGTTCGTCTAAAATAAGTCGTATTTTCTTGTCGGCTACTTAGCTCCTCTCTCTTCTGCCAACAGGTTATGTATATCTATACATTCTTGTCGATTCACCCCTTGTTTGTATCCATTCAAATTTGTCGTAATTATTTTTTCCTACTTTTTATTGCAGTCTCTCTTGGAACGGAAAATAAACACATATGTTCTTACTGTTGCACTTAAGACAAGTGGGTGCTACTGAAGGGTGTACATGTGATTGGTTGTTTTTAACCCACATCGGTTGCCACGTCCCTCTAGCGTTAGACGGGATTAACAGGGACTGAAAGATCAAGGCTCGAATACCAGTTGGGCGTACTGGAGGTGTTATTTTACTAAATAGTTTTCCACTCTCCCTCCACGAATTTCGGGTAAGTTTTCTGTAAATCTTACCTTAATCGTCCCAAACCCATTTGAGTGGTTATTAATGCATACGTAAAGCCCAGCTATGAGCTATGATGCAAAGGAAGGTGGTTGGGGGTGAGAGTAGTTATTATTTGTGATGGATTAAAACCTGCCCAAAATTTCGTCGGATCATTAAATAATTTATCTGTATCATTTTAAAACTATTTCAAAAATTACAAAACTCATTTTCTTTGAACTATCATTGCTTTGTACATATTACTCCAGCATACAGAGAAAAGCTATCAATCGTGAAAACTGTTGATCGCGAGATTATGATGAATCTTGACGATTTAAGTTGCCTCCGAACTCCAAAACGTTGGTTGAACAGTTAAAGCCTGTCCCAAGTATTTGTCTGTGTGTCTGACCCTGCTGGAGCTTCAGCCAAAATGATACGATGGATTTTGTTCAAATTAATGTTTAGATGTCATATGGTAATAACTCAAGGCATTATTTTAAATTTGATACTAGCGTTACAATTAAGATGAGCTATTTTTGAAAATTTGAGGTTTTTTTGTAAATGGCTTTAACAATTTTGTTTGGAATGGATAGTTGACATGAGAAACAACCGTGTATATTTGTTTTTTTCAGGAGGGGGCCACAATCGTTCAAAGGAAGTTGAGTGATGATTAATTATTGAAAATTTTAAACTTTTCTAAAATGTTTCTAACATTTTTGTTAAAAATGGCTGTCTGGGGAGTTTTTAACAAAATAAATTAAAATGTATGTGTTTTTAATATTCATTAGATATAATGATTAATGATGGTTGATTTTTGAAAATTTGTGATTTAAAAAAATGCTGTTAGCAGCTTTATTTAAAACTTATATCTTAAGATAACTTCATATAGTTTTCGAAATAGTACTTGTTTTTCTAAGGAAAACTCATCAAGGAGTAGTTCACTGATAACTGATTTTTAAACTATTATTCTTTTCAATATAAAATGTAATATTTGAATTTATTTGTAAAGGAGATATATTTAACGAATGTCTATACAGGCTTGGTGCTAAAAATAACCCGAGCCTATTGTTTAGCCGCATCTTTTGTTATAGGAATTTCCAAATAAGGATGGAATTCCTACATCGAGGTATTTTGGTATGTGACCGGCAACCCTATGGTTGGACATCTTGTATTTCAGCTATTCGCTGGGGGTTGTTCACGAGTGGGGGTATTTGACCGGTACATATATTTCATACTCTGACGTCACTTAGCCGGCTCTCTGGATCTTATAAAGGTGTGTTTTATAGTTAATGTGCATATTTCTGTGACCGCAAGAAATAGATTAATAAAAGATTAAGGAAGTGACTGATTATCTGTTTTATATAAATAATCCACTATACGATCAACGAATAATTTGTGTGCCAATAATCAATTCTATTTTGAATGGTAGAATGGTAAAATATTATATAACAGTAATATAATATGATAAATATTTTAAGATGTTTTCGTACCATGCAGTTGTTAAATACAGAGGCTGGAAAAAAATATACCAAAAATACCAAATATTACTGTTCTCCAAACGGCGGTACATGGATTCTCGCTTTTACCAGTTTGCAAATAAATTATTATTATTATTATTATAGCTGTTGAAGTTCGTTGTATTTTAAGAATGCGTTTGGAAAATTTTATTAAAAGCGTTAATCAAAGCGGGCCCAACTCAGCTCCCGGCTCGCACGAGGTATGGGATTAAAAGGTCAAAGAAAACACCAATATATGACAGAAATGGGTGCAGTGCATTCGTATTTGAACGATTACTCGAAATCTTCCACGGTCACGATGGAGGACGGAGCGACAAAGTTTCTTGTTAATAACTACAGTATGTTTCTATTATGACAGAATGGAGTTTTGTGCACACTGCCTACCTGTGAAGCCATTCTAAAATGGTTAAAAACTGCCTTTCAAATACAGTTTTAATCCAAACATAAGTTTAATATTCCAACAATGTCCAATATTAGTAACTTATATTAATTCTTTATCTCTATTAATGTTTAATCAGAAATGATCCACCATCAACAGTGTTTGAGTAAATTTATTATTTATAGGCGACTGTATCAAATAGTTGATGAATGCTTTTAGTTATGTTTGCTAAAAATCTGTTTTTTTGTTAAATAATTGACATTAAAGCTTATTGTTGTTAATCCGTAAGTAAAACCAGTCTGTATTATCAGTAGAGTCTCACCAACACAGTATTCTTCAATTACGAATTCACGACTCTATTTATTTATTCACACGAGTGAGTTGGTATTATATAATATAAGTCACTGGCACTATGGCTTTATTTGATTTAATAAACAAAATATAGAGGAGATTATCTTTCTATACCTCGTCACCCCTCCTAGCTTGTAAATATATTTATTGCAATTATAATTAAATTTATTCTTTACTTCTGAAAATCAGTTTTTTATATACTTGTGAGTAAAATTAGACTGAACCTAACACGTAATTAAATTGTTAGTTCATATTAAACACTGTTATAACTAGTTTAAACAGGTCATGATTACAAAAATCGTCTCATAAAAATTCGTAAAAGATTTATAAATATGAATTTTGTGTGAATTAAAATCTTAGAATTTGGATTATGAATCAAATAACACCCATTTAAAAATGATATTTGGATTTTTTCCCAATCCGTGTACCTTGTACCTACTTAAAGAGGAAAACATAATCTAGCTATTTCGTTGATTATATCAGGTTTAGATATAACTGATTTTGCTTGAAAATATTTTCACAATCATAAAGTTAAATGGTAAAACATCATATATGATATCTGAGTATATTTCTCAAAAAGTTTATTATAATAAGTAACACATTTTTCAAAAATTATCTATCAGTAAGCTACCCTCAATTTTTTTTCTTTTCTAAAATAGATCACACATTTTAAATTAATTTCTGAACCACTCTCCAGATAGCTATTTTTAGCAAAATAATTAAATCCATATTTTAAAAAAGTTTCATATTTAAAAAAATTGGATATCAGTATAAGCTATTCGGAATATAATTGACCACCCAAAAACAAACAAACAAACAGTGTTATTTTTATGGTAAAATACAACTGAGATATCAATTCATAGCAAAATTATTGCTTTTATTTTTTTTGAAAATAAGAATTCTAAAATTCCCCCAAAAATCTAATAATTTTTGTGATACAACCCTTGTAAGATTATTTGTGAAGAACTGGCTTAGCCCGTGGACCTTTAGACTGATGGAATTGACTGACATTGGGCATGACCCATACAGAACTCGATCTTTGGACCCTGGACTCAACAGATGCCCTCGAAGTACCAATTTTGCTGATGACCCGAAGATGTAGTCTGATATTGGTATGGCGTCTGGCAGCGTAACTGCCTGAGATACCGATGGAATTATGACAGCCCCAATGCCAAAAAATAAGTCTTTTATACCCCATCATGGCCCCTTTCCTGGCCAGCTAGTTCAACATTGTTAAGAATGGTTAGAGTTCTCTTTTAACCTTTCTAGTTCGTTACTTCATATACGCTAAGCATCACTTTTTAGCCCGTGCGCCCACTCGAGTTATGTAAATCAAAACAAAAAATCAAACATTGCCCAGTGGCTATGACAGACACAATGTTATTTGCCAAATCATTATAGGCATCTTATTAAAATCTCGTTAAGCCACAAGTAAACTAACCTAGAATCAAGATTAAATTAAAAATACCCATAAATCTATATATAGCCCCAGGTACAGGCAGACATAAAATTCATGGGGAAAGAATTACTTTTAAGACTCACATTTTTGAATTAGGGTGCACATAATACCTAAAGAGTCATCATTATCGAAAGGTAGACATTTATCTCCAAAGCAATACTTTCTTTTTATGAAAATGTAAAGAGATATTCAATATTTAATAAAATATATTTCTGAGTTAAGAGAAATTCCCCGTGCTGCTGACCCAGGCATACACAGTGCGTTCTCCATGCACTGACTCATGTTTATTATATAAGTAGGGTTGGGAATTAGTCGGGGCTTGCCCGCACGGATGGTGTTATAATGGGTGTCTACAAGATTGGGGTGGAGCGCATGGTGCGAGGGTGGAAATGTAAAATCCTTCCCCCCCCTCCCCCACCTACCACCCTACCCTGCCCATTTATAGAGGGTCGTGGAAGAGAGAATGTTTGGTTAGCTGCGGAGATACTTGCACCCCCTCCATGTTTACCAACTGCTAGGGCATGAAGGACCAAGGGTAACACGTGCTGGTAATGGGATTGAGGACGTGCATCCAGTTAGATTGGGGGAAACGAAGGGGAGGAGGGAGGCTTAGGGGGGGTAGCCGAGAGGGCTCGTTCTCATGAATAGCATGCAGCCCTTGTCGAGACGGAGAAAACTGTGGTATTCATAGCTTGGACAGCTGGGCCAGCAATCGTTTTGCTTGTGATGACTGCAGAGCCAAGGTGTCATCAGGGGACATTTGACGGCTACTCACAACATATCACAGAGAATATAGCAGTTATATATGCACTGTTGATAGCTGCAGAGCCAAGACTGCATCAGGGGACATTTGACGGCTACTCACAACATATCACAGAGAATAGAGCGGTTATATATGCACTAGGTGATAGCTGCAGAGCCAAGCTGTCATCAGGAGACATTTGACGGCTACTCACAGCATATCACAGAGAATAGAGCAGTTATATATGCACTAGTATACGCTCGTAAGAGTTGAAAGCTTCCATATACCACTAACACTAACCGACCACGTGTTGTAGGGGTCAGTGCGCCTGGCTAAGAACCTAGGGATCCCGGGTTCAACTCCCGGCTAATACCTTGGGTATTTTTACAGTAAGAGGAACTACCTCAACGGTCACTAGGGTGTGATTAGTTAGATTTAAGTGTTTCCACTGGTACCACACCCTCATACTCGCCATCAACATCCTCTCATATCATCGGGACATGGAAGGATCCTCCACGGAAAGGATGTACGATTAGTACATTTGGGCGTCTTATTGGCAACGTTACATTAGTACAGTATAATCAACTAGGCTACGATTTATGTAGCCCAGAAGCGCAATATTATATTACCACGAACACTAACATATTATAAACTGACACCAACCTCAGTGGACAGGCGGACAAAGGCGCCAGTATCATCTATTATTAGCACTGCGTCTTACTACCCGTTCGGGTTATACGCACTTGCGCTAGTGTGTAATGGTAGGGTGATTGTGAGATGAAATGGAGGACCTACAGTTTAACAGTGGAATCCGAACCACGGTAGAGGCCTGGCATTCCTCACATTCACAAGATAGTATCATCTAATTCAGTTTGTTGGTCACGAGGAGGTTAGGTGATCAATTGACAGGCCAGTTATACTGAGATAGGTCTTCCTCAATGATTCACCCCTCACCAACTTTACCAATGACCAATATTGAAGCCATTGTTCAAAGTGACAAAGTCTATTTTGATAAACGCTCTCGTCGTTAGACACGTGTATAAATGCAAAGCTCCTCTTGTCTGGTTTGCCGGTGACGATGAATTATGGGTTCTAATCCCTGCCAGCTGTATTGAGAGTTTTTGTATCTAAATGTTCTCTCAATCTGGTTGTATGCAAATGAGATCACACCTCCTCTCAATCCTACCTTTCTCGCCCCCTGTTCCATGAGTGTAATTAAAGTTAAATAAAATAAATGGCACGGAGCACCGAACATATCATATCGCTCCTTTACCTAAAATTGGTGACCTTTATTTAAAATTCATAAGGTATCTGAAACTCAATAATATACATTGTAACAGAGGTATGATAAAAAAATGCTTCACATCCCATAAAAGAGCATAAATGAAATAATATACTCTTTTTAAGAAACATATTGAGTAAAGAAGAACAACCAGCTTCGGTGACCACGTGGTCTAACGCGCTACTCTTGCAGTAAACTAGACGGCCGATGATGGGGAGATCTAGGTTAGAATCCCGGTCGGGTGAACTGGGTGAGGGGGTTCCTAAACGTTCTTCCACTCTCCCTCCACGCAAATGCGGGTTAACTTCCTCTAATTCAACCTTCCCAGTTCCTAATCCATTAGCGTAATTAGTAACTTAAATCGTATAACCCGAACGGGTAGTAAGACGCGGTGCTAGAATAATAATAATAATAATAATAATATAATTCTTCAACTGCACGAACAGGTCAGAGTTATTGTAAACGATGTATGGGTGAGACAGAAACATACCAATAAATAAAGTATGTTAAAAAAAAATAGAAATACAATCCCATGACGAAATTTCTGTCTAGGAAACCAAAATAAAGTTAACGATAAAGTATCGCGTCGGTAGGGGGAAACGTTGTAACATGTTTTTTTTTAAAGGACGTTTTCACTCCATCCCAGAAACCGTAACGTTTCTCCCGGTCCCCCTTTGCACCTCGGCATGTATGAGAGGTATATATGTAGGTATACAGGCTGATGTTTTCCCTGGCGCTATTCCAGTTTACTGGCTTTGCTTTCGTTTATTTTCACGACTTACACGTCTACACTGAGCCGCCCGGGGCAACAGCGACATAAACCTATCCGCGGGAAGAAGCTCTGTTGTTGCTATCCAATACTTGCAAAAGTTTCATACAAAACCACAATATAAGACCAGACTTATTTTATTTTTATTTTATCACCGCGTCTTTATACCTGTTCAGGTTGAGCTCGTATATGATAAATTACTATAACAGGGTAGCGATGAGTAAGGAAGCAATCTAGAACTAATCTACCCGTATTAGCATAGAAATAGATTAGTAAATTATTATTATTAGCACCGCGTCGTAATACCTGTTCGGGTTGTACACACTTATGCTAATGTGTAATGGTAGGGTGATGTGAGATGAAATGGAGGACCTACAGTTTAACCTGGGATCCGAACCATGGTGGAGGCCTGGAATTCCTCACATTCACAAGATGTCTTGTCAGAGGTGAAGGAAGGGTTTGGTAATCAGATAAATCTTTGCCGGGAACGAGGATTGAACCCCGGCCGCCAGCATGGAAGTCTGACACCTTACCCCTAGACCACCAGGTCACCGAAGATTAGTAAACAAATTAAGAAAAGCCTCCCTCAGTAGATCTGACCAGGATTCGAGCCCCGATAGCTCTATCACTGGTAATCCAGTATAATACGAGAATGACTCAAGAAAAGCCTCCCTCAGTAGACCTGACCAGGATTCGAACCCCAATATTTCTATCACTGGTAATCCAGTATAATAGGAGAATGACCCATTAGACCATTCTGTCACCAATGTGGGTACGAAGACTTTTAAGAACACTGAAGAAAGAATAAACGAATCTTTTTGTGAATTAATATTTTGTTAGTTTTGTTTAATATTTTTGTGCGCTATGCCTTATTATTATTAGTCTGGGTTATCCGAATGATTACTCCAATAAAGCACAGATGAGTAAGGTAGAATTTGAAGTAAGTGTATTGGTATTTGCGTGAAGTGCAACATAACTTCTCTTAGACAAATCTAAGTGCGGAGGTCCGGGATTTGAGCCCCAACCACTCCGTCACTGGAATATAATATGTATAGTAGCACCAATTTTAAATAAATCGAAGTGCCATCCACATAAAATTTACCATGTTGCTTAGACCACTTTTACAGTCCACCCCAAAAAGTCTTCCAGTGGTAGTAACTGGTTTCATCCTAGGAAATTTGAAATGCAAATTTACTTTGATTTAATATTCGTTTCCTCTTCCTTGTGGCATTTGCCTTTTCCACCTCTTTGGGAACCTCCTTGTGTATCTTGCGACCCTGGCACATGTGCTCGTATCAGAACCGGCCACGGATAGGCCACCGGTGACATTCGTCTTGACTACCCGACCCACAAGACTCGCATTTCTCAAAGATATGTCGTGAAAGTGTTAGATAATTTAACTTAGTCTTTCTTCTTCGCCTTAAAAGGCATCTCTTGGTGGAAATCTAAGGTGAAGCGCCAAAGAGAAGAGTACAGTAGCCCCATGGTTTCTTTGGTGCTGACTGACAGCTAGCAGCTGACTTCTGACAGTCATCATTTAGGTATATACCTACATTTTGACTGTCAGAAGTGACAGCTGCTAAACACATGTTTTTGCAGATCATATGGTTCGGCGTAGGGATACATAATTTAGTCTGGTAACTTTTCAAAGGTGTCAGTCAGCACCAAAGAAGTCATGGGGCTACTTTAGTAATTGTGAATATACAAGAGTTAAAAAATATATTAAAGGATTGCTGCCAGCAGGCTATTTTCTTTTTTCAACGTGGGAAGTGCCCAAAAATAACTAATTAAACTAAAATAACTGCTTTCTTAAAACTGCCTATGTGCTTTAACCGCTTCTTGAAACCGGTCAGGCTGTTATAATTTTAGGACTAGCAAAAGGAGGGTAAGTAGAGAAAATGTGCCTGAATTTTGGTGGAGGGAGCGTGTTAAACCATTTAGGGAAAAAACACCCTCGAAACACACTTTAATTACTTACATACATCCCAGGTGAATACCGCCTGAAAGTTATTATTATCATCATCATTATCACCGCGTCTTACTAACCGTTCGGGTTATACGCACTTACGCTAATGTGTAATGGTAGAGTGATTGTGAGATGAAATAGAGGAACTTACATTTTAATGTGGGATCCGAACCACGGTGGAGGCCTGGCATTCCCCCAATTTAACAAGATGCCTTGTCAGAGGTGAAGGAAAGGTTTGGTAATCAGATAAATCTGCGCCGGGACCGAGGATTGAACCCCGGCCGGCCTGAAAGTTGTTACCAGGAATAGAGCATATAAAATCGTCAAGCACTGCAATCCATATGGGCTGTGATAGTCTGAGACCGGAATCTAGACCATTTATCTCCGAAAACACACGCATGGTCAATTAAAACATACTTGGTCCATGACTTAACTACCTTTAATCAGTAGAAATCAAAATATAATATACTTGAACTACCAACATTAGTAGTAGTGTAAGTAGTGTCAAAATTACCTCCGTTCTCTAGCAATAAACATAGCATAATTATTGTGATTAACTTTACTCATTAGCAATCACAGTTTAAAATACTTCTTCGGCAAATATTATCAATAACTTACTTCAGCATGTAACCCAAATGGTTAGTAAGATGTGGTGGTAAAAAAAAAAAAGTATATACAAACAATACTACCTACCTGCCCTGCGAATATTATCAGCTTCTTGTTACAAAAACAACCAACTCTACATTTTATACTAACATGATCATTTATGCAAGCAATACAATCTTCTATTTCTACAAACCTTTTACACATTTTATCTATAAACGTCACAATATAATAATGGTTCCACAAAAATTACCAGATTGCCATATTAAAACACAAACATATAATTTTTCCATAAATATTTACCTTATATTGTTCCACTATGGCACAGTTTGTAAGATAGGGGGTAAAACAGTTAGCTTTCAGGATGAGTTGAATACACATGTATGGTATCAGAAGCTTTATTTCAAGCAATATTTAACCAGTTCTATTTGTTTTATAAACACTATTACATGATTTATCTGGATAAACGCTTTAATATAACTAAACCCAGGCTATTAAAGCTTATATTACTTTCTCTAAACATTAAATAACATAATCTTGATATAAAATAAAGTTTATATAAGATAAATTATACTGTTGCTATTTATACTTTATATAAACACTCAATAATATTAGTGATATATATAAAACTGATTACAGTTTACTTAAGTCGTCCTACACATAATATAATAAAAAATGGTTATGTATAACAATTCATATAAAACATAGTTTGCTTTATATTTACGATAAAATAAATCTTATTTCCGGTGCATTCTTTTCCCCCTGTTTCTTTACACATACAATAAAAAGGTAAAAAAGCGTTCCAGCAATACGGTTTTGAATATAGTACGTTCATGGTAGCTTGGGTGTTTTAATAATGTTGAAAAAAAACCACTCCATGATGAGAGATGATAGTGCCAACATTATGTTAGAAGATTACTTAAAACAAATTTCATAATTATTTGATCAGAAAATGTAGTTTGCTAAACTGAAATGTAGTACATATAGACGTTGTTTTCCAAAGTGACAACATAAATTTGAGATACTGATGAACAAGAGTTAGTTTTAGTGACTTTCCAAACAACAAAAGTCCATAGTTACCGTGGAAAGGCATGCAATATATGTTTTCATACGATAATACTGTATTTTAATAACGCTCCTGACTAGACTGAGGGATCGAACCTAAGCTTTAGCACTAGTTATGAATTTTCTTCTGTGTTCTTTCCATTTTACTCTCCAGGAGATTGTCTGATCTTTCTTTTAAGGTGGGATGAAAAAGTACATGAGCTAAGGTCTGTATTTTAAGTTTTTAAAACAATACACTTTTGGAGACAAAATAAATAAAATATTGCTCCAGTTGCTAGATTTAGTTGAAACTCAAACAGATAATAAATAATCTCAATAATTCTTGAATGTTGTTTTGAGCATAGTGGCATTTGAGGAGAGACTTTTACATCAAAATAGAGTCGTGGTCAAATTAAATGCTGCACAAGACAAATAATAATCAATTATGTTGATAAAGCTATGTATAATACATTAACGAGGTAGAGCTAAATAGCAAAAATAAAAATTTCAGGAAATGTTATCTAAGTATTAACGGACGTAGAAAAAGTTATCCCGCTGGGGCAGAGACAAGTATACACCAGATCGTCAGCCTTACGGAAGTTTCTCTGTGCTCTCCTTGAGCCAGGTTAAGTCCTTCGACACTAGAGTTCGTTAGTGTCAATATTCAGTGATAAAAGCACGTCCAAATGTTCACTCTCTAAACAACTCGCTTTTAACATGTTCATCATAAAATAACCATTGAAATCGTAATGTACAGTCTGCGTAAGTTTTCGTTAGGTAGGCCTATGTGAATATGGGTTTGGGTCACTACCTGAACCTAGCCTTTTGGAAGCTGGCTGATTGACTCTAGATGGATATTTGTGTCCTCCCTCTAGTGAAACCATGTTTTAAAATGAGCTTTGTTTTTAATGCCCATTGGTGGCACCTAGTAATACCCGGGTCGAAGGACCAAAGCTCTCCCACGGAGCGCAACCATTTTGACCTGGAGGCCGTGGGTCTGGTGTATCCTTGTCTGTGGGAAAGGGCCATATTAGTGAGAGATGAGAATTTTAATCTCTTGACAAACATGAGCGAGATTTTTTAAGTAGATGAAACGACCACTTCAGGTATATTTTGAATGTTCACGAAGAATCCGATTTAGGTGAAACCATCGAAATCCATACCAATAGCTCCAGATCCAAGTATTAGTGAAGCCAAAGAAGCTATTAAGAAGTTAAAGAACCATAAAGCTCCAGATATAGATTCAATTCCAGCAGAGTTAATAAAGGTAGGTGGTGAATTGTTATTAAGAGAAATCCATAAATTGCTATGTTCTATAAATGAAACCATGAGGTACTACCACAAGAATTGAAGGAAGGTATTATAATACCCATTTTAAAAGGGGAGATAAAACAAAGTTTAATAACTAAAGAGGTATCTCACTGCTACCAACATTCTATAAAATGTTATCTAACATAATTCTAATGATATTGACACCATATGCAGAGGAATTAAGTGAGGATCTTCAGTGTGGATTTTGATGAAATAGATCAACAATGGAGTGGATTTGTACTATTCGGCAGATATTAGAACAAATATTGAGAGCACAAGATGACGAAACATAATTATTATAAATTTATCTTATAGAGATTTGTACTTCAGTTAAAAAAAAAAGTTAAGTCTTGGATAACCGATAAAGCGTGTAAAGCTATTTGAGATAAGTTTGACTGATATTCATGGCAGAATGCTAGTTGGGCATCACTTTTCAGATACTTTCAAAATATATAATGGATTGAAACTTTACTTTACTTTACTTTTTAATCTATATTTATAATATGTTATTAGGATAATGCAAGAGATTTGGTGACAACGATAAAATATAGTTATTACGATTCTCAGATAATTTAGATCTATTAGGAAATAGTAAGGAAGTCGTTGCAAGAAATGCGGAAATTTTCTTGAAGCTAATGAGGAAACAGATTTATAAGTGAATGCTTGAAAATACTAATTATATGATCACACAGAGAACACATATTGAGGACAATAATTTAAAGATCACTTCTAATAACATATAATTTGATAGGGTTAATGTGTTTAAATATTTAGGAACAATTTTAACTAGCAATAACGATATCAGATTGGAAATTAGTAAAAGAATACAGTCGGTAAATGCATGCTATTACTCAGTCAGAAAGTCATTAAAAACCCACCTGCTGTCAAGGAATGTAAAACTCCGAATATACAAAACAATAACTTTCCCGGTTGTTCTCTATGGGTGTGAAACATGGTCTCTTAGGCTAGTTATACACCAACGAGTCTCGAGTCGAGTCTAATGGAGTTGAGTCCAATCTGACTCTAAAGTCAAGGTTTTTCACACTAGTGAGTCGAGTCATTGAGTACCCTAATTTAATCAAAGAGCTCGTGAAAGATTGATGCAGTCCTAAAGGTTTCTATAAATACAATTGTATGGAGGCGTTAGTGTAGAAGCCTAAAAAGACGTCGCTCAGTGTGGATTTACCCACATGGAACGAAGCACCTTTGGTAGTTATTCACATTTGTTTATAAATAGTGGAAACTGTATTTCCATTCCGATGTTCTTGAACCAGAACAATTAGATATCCAGTGTTCATGCTATTAGCCTTGAAAAGCATGTGGAAATATTACACTTGACTCGGCTGGACTGACGAAATCTGTAATCTGCCGCATCATGGACTCTTGACTCATCTATACTAGGTTAGACTCGGGGTGACTCGATTCGCCGATGTGAAAGGTATTGGTTCTCCATCGTGCTATCAAATACAATATGTACTTGACTCAATTGGTGAGTCAGACTCGACTCGTGGGTGTCAAAACCAGCCTTAGCTTACAAGACTAAAACACATTTAGGGTGATCAAAAATTAGGTGCCTAGGAAGATATTTGGTCCGAAAATGGATGAGGATTGTGGGGAGTGTAGTAGGTTACATAATGATGAGTTTCATTCTCTGTACTTATCCCAAATATCGTTAGGATAATCAAGTCTCGTTGATTTCTGTAGACAGATCAATCAGAGCAACTGGCATATACTAGGACCTTGTTCAGGCTATTACCTGCCAAACACAATGGAAAGAGACTGTTTGGAAGACCTAGAAGTAGAGTGGAGGATAACATTAGAATAGACCTTAAACATATAGGGTGTATTGAAGTGGACTGGATAGAACTAGCTCATTATAGTGATAGGTTGTAACGAGGTGAACTGGATATAACTAGCTCAAGATGGCGATAGGGTGTAATGAGGTTGACTGGATAGAACTAGCTCAAGATAGAGATAGGGTGTAATGAGGTGGACTGCATAGAACTAGCTCAAGATAGGGATAGGGTGTAATAGAGGTGGACTGCATAGAACTAGCTCAAGAGAGGGATAGGGTGTAATGAGGTGGACTAGATAGAACTAGCTCAAGAGAGGGATAGGGTGTAATGAGGTAGACTGGATAGAACTAGCTCAAGAGAGGGATAGGGTGTAGTAAGGTGGACTGGATATAACTAGCTCAAGACAGGGATAGGATGTAATGAGGTGGACTGGACAGAACTATCTCAAGATAGGGATAGGATGTAATGAGGTGGACTGGACAGAACTATCTCAAGATAGGGATAGGGTGTAATGAGGTGGACTGGATATAACTAGCTCAAGATAGATATAGGGTGTAATGAGGTGGACTGCATAGAACTAGTTCAAGATAGAGATAGGTGCCATACTTTTGTAAGTTCAGAAATTAACTTAGAGTTCCCAATGCCATTGATTAAGTAAGTAGTAAATCAAATTAAATATATCTCTTGGAACAATAATTTATATTTTTGACTAAAATACTGTCCTTCAATCACTTTCCTTTCCATGCCTCTTTAAAACAAACTCTCAATACTGTTGCTTTTTTTCAATGAATTTTTTTTTGTTTCTCTCAAATTCAGGTTGTTGAAATATTCTGTGTTTTGTGAATAATGAACTACACACACTCAAACACCTACTACATGTAACCACTTTAATATGTTTCTATTTGTCCCAAAGAAAACGTAGCAACGATGGAGAGTGACAGCTTTTCACATGAATTAAGAGCAGCCAACAATAGAGGAACGCGCTCTGAACGAGAATAGCTTTTACTCCAGTTTCAACTTATTTGAATGTCAAGTTTCTAAAGCCAGAGCTAATATTTACATCCAATGGAATACTCACGAAAGACTTGGAGCTATACATTATAAGGCATTGTTTGTGAATATTCGTGTGTTGTACTTATGTAAAGTGGTGAAACAAAGAAGAATCAATGGCATTGTTGTTAATCCTACCGAAGGACCGTTTTGTTGTCCAATATTAAATGCAGCTCATGATATCTGTAGAGTATAAACTAAACTATAATAGTATAAATAAAGATGGTAGATCGTTTTAATTAAATGCTATTATATAGAAAAAAACAATATAATAAACCTTTGATCCATCTAAATTAGATGATTTATCCTATTAACAAAATTGGGTAAGCTATTAATTAAAATAGTGCGTGATTTAATCAATATGTAAGTGTGTCTTGTATAAATTGCATTTACAATAAACCAAGATATAGGTACAATAGTTATTGACACGATATTTAAAGTTGTCAAGCTAGTTCATAGTTGGCAAATGTGCAGACAAAGAACAAATTTGGCAATACGATTCATCGCTGGCATAGGAGCAGGCAAAGGGACAAGCTGAATTATGGGGAGGACAAGGGAAAACAGGGGATATATAAGTTCAAAAATGATAAAGTGATTCATAAGTGGCATATTGTCAGGTTAATGGTCAAGATGGTAAGATTATATATAGATGGAATATTGGTAGGCTAATGCCCCATATGATAAGATGCTTCATATAGGACATATGGTTAGGCTAAGAGCAAAGATGGTAAAATGATTCATATATGGCATATAGGTAGGCTACATGCCAAGAATTTTAAGATGATTCATAGATTGCATATGGTCAGTCTAATGGCCAATATGGTAAGATGATTCATAGATTACATAAGGTCAGTATAATGGCCAATATGGTAAGATGATTCATAGATTATATATGGCAAGTCTAATGGCCAATATGGTAAGTGATTCATTGATAGCATATGCAAAGGCTATTGCCCAATATGGTAAGATGAGTCATAGATGGCATATGGGCAGGCTAAGGACTATGATGCTATGATGATTCTAGCAAGCTTACGGGTATAGTCAAGCTAAGTACAAAAAGTGCTAATATTCATAGCTACCTATTGTCAGACAAAAGAAAGCTACACAAGGATAAGCTGAATATTGACTATCGATAGGCCAAAGTGTTAAATATGTTTTATGTAAAGAGCCTGTAGAACTGTTTTGATATAATGTTTTAACAATGATCTATTAAGTTAAATCTATACCATAGCGTTTGTTTTTAAAGTATGTGTCTACACCCATATGTGTAATATATACTATCATTAAACGTGTCATTTTTCAAAGTGAATATATAATGTAGCAGAACCTAATATGTGATATAGTAATAATACGCAATTTCATCATCAGAGTTTTATTTTCAATATATAAATACATAAATGGTTATTTATTACAAAATAGGGAGAATCTACTGCATATAGGCTAATTGTTTTAAATATTCTCGACTTGATTTAAACTTTATAACATTTAAATAAAACTATGCAATTTAAAGGAAATACTGATGATAAAGTGTTCTAAGAAAATATTTGGTGTTGTAAATTTACTAGAATAATAATTATATATTAATGATATTTTATAATCAGTATTATTCTAAAATTATGTGCTTTGTCAATTGTTAAAATTTGTTTAAGATTAAACTGATCAAAATTGACCACTAAAGAAGGAGATGTTGGGATTCAATCCCTATCGGGTGTACCAAGGGTGGTTTTCCTAAATGGTTTTCCCCTATCCCTCCACGAAAATGCGGATACACTTTCTCTAAATTCTATATTTCACATCCCTAACCTATTAGTGTCATTAGTATATAGGCGTATAGCCCGAATGGGTAGTAATATGTGATGCTAAGAAAAAAAGAAAGTACGTTTACTCCAGATGAGACAAGATTCGTTGCCTTGCGTCACCTTGCCACCCCTCGCCATGGAAAAAGACACCCAAATATTTGATTCGTAATATTCCGTACGTCTTCGGGAGGGTTCGGTTAGCTCACCCCAGCTGTGATGGTTTCGCAGGACTTGGATCCTTGGCTGTTGAGGAGAGACTTAGTAAGATTCAAGATCTCGTGAAACTGTCCTTGATACATTCTAAAGTATTCTATGGATTTTTTTTCTGTCTCTCGAGAGGTCTGGGAAAAGAAGATAATATTCACCAATCGCAGCACTAATGGACTCACGTTCTAACCTTTCTTTCTCGTAGAAAGAGGCACGCACGTCATTCGATGCCATATTCTGCCGCGCCCTGCCCCGTCAAGCGGACGAACACCCATTGCGTCGCTGCTTGCCCTGCCTTGCTGCCAATGGCCTCTGGTGGGCGTCTAGCTCGAGAGATCACTCTCGCAATATACCATTCTACCTATGATAGGAGGATCGGGGCACAAAATCCCGGGCGGATGAACTGATTTTTTTTTTACTAAATGGTTTTTCAAACTTCTTTCAGTCAAATGTGGCTACATATCCTTTAAGTTCAAACTTTCTTGTCCTTAACATATCCACGCAGAAAGTGCACATGCTTACACCCCGAACATTATACTTTACTACCAGTTCAGTTCATTCGCATGTGTACTAATTATGCTATTTATTATTAATAATATTATTATTATTATTATTATTATTAGCACCGCGTCTTACTACCCGTTCGGGTTATACGCACTACGCTAATGTGTAATGGTAGGGTGATTGTGAGATGAAATGTAGGACCTACAGTTTAACGTGGGATCCGAACCACGGTGGAGACCTGGCATTCCTCACATTCACAAGATGTCTTTGTCAGAGGTGAAGGAAGGGTTTGGTAATCAGATAAAGCTTTTCCGGGACCGAGGATTGAACCCCGGACCCCCAGCACAGAAGTCCAACACCTTACCCCTAGACCAACAGGTCACCGCTATTTATTTAGGAATGGGGTAAGGTTGAATTTAGAGAAAGTTTACCTGAATTTGCTTTGAGGAAAATCAAGTTCAATGCACCTGACCTGGATTAGAATTCTAATCTTTCAGTAGCCATCAGTCCAATCTAACATGAGGGAGACGCGTTAAATTCTGCTACTACTGATGCGGGGTCCGCCAAAATCATTGTGATGGACGCAATATTATTAAGGTGGGAGTGCAGGGAACTCGAGTTAAGATGCAATGTTTTTGCACTTTTTATAACAAAAATTTTTTTTCGGCCAATATTGCTTCCATACAAAAATAGTTTAATTTTCTTCACGTGTTGATATCAACAGTTGTTGAATATCTGCCATCATCAAAGCAACATTAGATAAAAAAAACTTTTTAAATGAAGAGAAAAAGTGGTCATTAAATTCCAGGACAGCCTTCAGAGATATTCAACATCTGTTGAGATCATCCATCATGGGAAAAAAAATTAAACTCTACGTTTTTAGCGGAGAATTATTTAATTTCTTTTGACCAAAAAAGTTTTGCTATAAAAACCGCAAAAACACCGACCCTTTATTACGTCCCCTAAACTTCCATCAAAATAAAAGTTATTTTAGTAGGCGTGTCTAGTTTTCACTCAGTTCCATAGCAGATGAGGGAGGGTTGTTCTGAGATACCTCTTTTCACAATCCCCTGACGTTAATACCTTAGATTGTGTAAACTCTAAAATAGCAATTATAACTATATTCAAGACTAGACCCTTCCCCCTCCCCCACATTATTATTTTCAACACACACATTGAAGAATCATCATAGACTCTACCATAAAACATGAGTGACTATCGACATTTTTATGAGGAATAAATTAAATTTTCAAAATAAAATATAGCCTAAGCTACTCGCTGATAATGTAGCTTTATATTGGTGAAAGAATTTTTAAAATCGGTCCAGTCGTTTTTGAGTTTATCCATTACAAAAAAAAAAAATCAAATCTTTCCTCTTTATAATATTACTGTAGACAATACCACATTACCGCCTTCGGGGGCGGCACGGTCTAAGGCCTAAGACATCACGTTTGCGATGTACTTGACTACTAATGAATGGGAGATAGGGGTTTTTAATCCTGGTGGGGCGTATAGAAGGTGGCTTTACCTAACAGGTTTTACATTCTCCTTCCACGAAAATGCAGGTACACCTCCCTAAATTCGACTTTACCTCATTTCCTAAGAAATTAGCTTAACCAGTACACATGCGTATGAAACTTACTGGTAGTAAGAAGTAATATTAGAAAAACTTTACATTGAAATTGAATATAAATGGTACGGCACAATCGTACAAATTTAATAACATTGTGTTTTATAGCTTTGAAGATAATTTTCAAAAATAAGTTTGAAGTAATCTATCCTAAATTACGTTTTCCTTATAAAAACAGACCCATCATTTTGTTAATCACAATAACTACTCTCTCTGTGGATATAAATTTTAAATCAAATTGATCTAATAAACTTAGAAAAAATCAACTTTTCAAAATTAATTACTTGTAAACTACACTAAAATTATTTATTTGTAAAAATAAAAAGCAGTACTATTTATCATGAAAAGCTATTTTCATATTCACATTTTGAATTCAAACTTCACTGTCAATTTTTTTAAATTTCTTTTTTATAATTTGTTGTAAGTAAACCACCCTTAGTATAATTTATTTTAGATAAATAAATATACATTATTATTGATAAAGTAAATTAGTTCTCCGATACCAATTTTGAACTAAATCGTTAGAGCTTATTTCAAAAAAATCAAATGTCACAAAAATCATTAAATTCGCTAACTACTATCTTATGATTTTTGTAGAGTAACAAATCCAAATGACTATTTATAATGTAAACAATCTCACACCCGCTTCGGTGGACGTATGGTGTAAGGCATTAGACTAGACTGCCGATGACGTGGAGACCAAGCTTCGAATCTTGGTCAAGTGTTCTGAGGGTGGTTTTTCAAAATGGTTTCCCATATATTTTAAGCAAAATCGCTAAAGACGTTTTCAAAATAGTTCAAATTATCAAAAAACCCTAATCAGTAATCAACTCTTTATTGAATGTTTATCCAAAACCAATGAAAAGGGTTTTTATTTAGCACCGCGTATTACTACCCGTTCGGGTTATACGCTTTAAATAGGGTTAATCGTTATGTTATTATTATTAGCACCGCGTCTTACTACCCATTCGGGTTAAACGCACTTACGCTAATGTGTAATAGTAGGGTGATTGTAAGATGAAATGGAGGACCTACAGTTTAACGTGGAATCCGAACCACGGTGGAGGCCTGGCATTCCCCACGTTCACAAGATGTCTTGTCAGAGGTGAAGGAAGGGTTTGGTAATCAGATAAATCTTTGCCGGGACCAAGGATTGAACCCCGGCCGCCAGCATAGAAGTCTGACACCTTACCCCTCGACCGCCAGGTCACCAATCGTTATGTTAAACACTCCCAAGATATCCATTTGGGACCAAATCATTGAAGCCATTTGTAAAATATTTTATGTTTTTTAGAATTCGGTCATCAACAAACTACCTATTAATGAGTTTTTGCCCCAAAAACAAGTATATACGGTTTTATTTATCATGCAACACAATCTTAAGATGTACATTTTAAACAAAATTGTTTGAAACCTTTCCAAAATATTTTGAATTTTTAAAAATCTCCCAACTCTAAACTTACCCGGTTCCAAAATTAATGATACAGTGCTATTGGGCATGCATGTCAAAAAAATATTAGTTACGCATTTTAATAAAAATCTTAGTCATTTTTGAAAAATTTGGCACTCAAAAAAATCACTCATGAGTAAGCTAACCTTAATGTTAGTGCTAAGGTCAATATCAAATAAAGTCCCTATAATTATAAAATTTGAACAGAATTCATATAACCGTTTCGGATTCGTGGCCAAGGACAGACAGACAGACAGACATGGGGACGGAGAGAATGGTAAGATCCTCTTTTTTGGGTTCGTGTTCATATAAAACGTAAATATTAGTCATAATTTTGATATTTATGTTTTCAGGATCACAATATTTTTATGAGAAAGTAAAAAGGCCTCCCCCCCTCCCTTTTGAACTAATTGTTTCAGTTTATATAAAGCTATAGATAAAGTATTTTCCAAGTACGATCGATATTCAACCCACATTTTCTTCCTCTGTGGTGCGGTTTTTGTTGGTCGTCGTTTAGTGGGACCGCAGCTTTCCGTTACCTGAATTTAAAACAAAACAATAATGACGCGCGCGTCTGTCTGAGGATCATTAGTGACACCGCCGGCAGACTTCATCAACACACCCCTTTTGCTCTCTTTTTGTGTCAAGTAGCTTGAGGGGAAATTCCTCTTTTAAAATAGCAACATTTTGCTAGTTTGTTTTTGTATAGCTTATGGTTAAGGCTATGTAAATATCAAGAGTCACCTTTATTTGTATTAAAAGGTGCCGCCTATTTGAGGCTACACTCCGTTACTATGAAATATAACAATTAAGGGCGTGCGATTATTCGAAAATTCAAGTTAAAGTGGAGTTTGTTTTTTTGTATCTGCTCGATCTCATCTCAAAGATTTTTACAAAGTTCAAAATATTGGTGACCTGGCGGTCTAGGGGTAAGGTGTCAGACTTCTGTGCTGGTGGCCGGGGTTCAATCCTCGGTCCCGGCAAAGATTTATCTGATTACCAAACCCTTCCTTCACCTCTGACAAGACATCTTGTGGGGAATGCCAGGCCTCCACCATGGTTCGGATTCCACGTTAAACTGTAGGTCCTCTATTTCATCTCACAATCACCCTACCATTACACATTAGCGTAGTGCGTATAACCCGAACGGGTAGTAAGACGCGGTAATAATAATAATAATGATAATAATTCAAAATATTTTGAGTAGGTACTCGGAATTTTTGATCTTTTTCTCAAAAATTCCTTGGTTGATTGATTTTATCCCCAATTTTATTTTAAGTTATAATTTCATAGCAAAGAGACCCTCAATGTTTGATTTTATCTAATTAAAAACACAAATATATTAAATTTATTTTAAATACGTTTTACTACAAATTCGGGTTATAATCTAAGTACTAATTACTTGAATTTTTAAGGGATTAAGAAGTATTTTTCATTTATTTGATGTATTTAACGTGGACTTTCTGAGCTGACCGATCATATCAGCACACGAGAAATTCTACGAGCGAGATCAAAAGGACCTACCAATTTTGCCGAGAAAAGTATTTACACATACCTTCCAGGGTTATTTTACATGCCACAGTATAATGTCCGTTCGCCGTAGGAATTGTTTTCTGAAAGGCCTTTTTCCCTACTAGAAATCTATTATATAGTAGGATATTGGTAGGAAAAAAGACCTTTCAAAGAATAATTCCTAGCTTGAATGGAGTATACATGGGACCAATGGCTTTACCTGCCCTATGAAGCAAGTCCAACGAATTTTTATCGCTCGAGAAAAATCCGTCACAACCCACTAGGTTTGAACCCATGAGCATCGAGTAGTGAGGCGAGCCCTTTACCCAAAGACAAGCGAAGTTAATTGTTAAGTTCATAGCTTTATTTTTACTTTCTAAAGTGATTCCAATGATTATAGAAAGGTATAAAATTCTAATAAAAATGTAAGCGGTTGAATTGATATAAATTGTTAATCTACTGCTTATATCTCTTCTGAATACTCCCCTCTGACTGTTGCTTTCTGACTTAGTTTACAGTAGCAGTCTCATGTTTAGGTAAGCGGCGTTGCTAGCATAATTTCCAAAATCTCCAATAGGATCATTGATTATATTTTGAGACATCTTAATTTTGTTCGTAGGCAATTTATAATAATTAAATCAAGCACACGGGACTAGCGTCATGCACGTTTGTTTTGTCATGATGGGGTTGGTAATCAACTTAAAACCGGTACTGGGGTGATTCTTCCTAAACGGTTTTTCCCCTCTCCCTCCACGCAAATAAAGGTACAGTTCTTCTAAGTATAGATTATAACTACCCCACAAATATAGTTAAATGTCGATGGCCCACATGGGTGGTTATATTCCAGTGAAAATACTGTAATAATAACTAAATACCAAAATATAAACGCTTTTAGGTTATAAAGAGGTCACGATGGTCTATAAGACAAAAGTTACGGTCAAACTTTTCAAAAGGTTTTAAAGCCCTGACTATAAATTACATTAGGATGGCTACAAGTATAAAAACTAGCGGACATTTAGGAACACGACAAGTAACATTAATTTATCATAATTACTTATATTATCAAGAATTGGATTCTTTTTTAACAATGGTCAAATAATAATTGTTAATAATAATAATACCAAATGTATTGTTTGATTTATTTCGACAAGTCCCATTTTACTATTTAATATTTACCACGCCCACTTAAAATGTCAACATTTTAAAACAAATTATTATGAATATTTAAATCTAAAAATGTATGGCCCATATATATATTTTGTAAACTAATTTTAGCTTTTAAAACTAACTATTTAATATATGTTAAGACTTAGATATTGTTATTTAAAGAATTTAAAATAAATATTATTTCAAATCTAAGATTTTATTAATTTGAATACTAATGAAAAATTATATACAACTGAATGATCCTGGACAAGTTATTTATAATCTTGGAATACCAATCATAACAAAATTTCATAATATTTAAAATATTTCATTGACTCAATATCTAGGGCATTTAAAATAGTCAAACCATCATTAATTATATGTTAAAATTACAATACAAGTGTAGTTTGATAAAAAGATGAAAAATATAAAACATATTTAAAAAATAAGTTAAAATAAGGTTAACATCTCCAGTCAAAAGTTTTGAATATAGCATATATAAATTTAGAACGTGTTCTAAAATGCTGGTAACTATTTTATAAATTAGATAAAACAAATTAATCAATATTATATAATATGTAACATATTATAAGAAATATTATATAGTAATATATTATGTATAAATTAAGAATAAATTATATAACAAGTTGTAAACAAGTGTGCTTTGTATATTTGACGACATTTTTCACTCTGTATGTACCACTATAATATATTGTACGACTCTTGAACGGTTGGTTCTTGACCCAAATAGAAGAAATAGCTGCACGCTTCAAACCCGCCTGCCTACATGTGAATTCTTCAACTACGAGAACGGACGATAAAAATTTAATTTAGTAAATTCCAACAAATCCACAAAATCTAAATTGGTTTTTTTAAATATATATTCAGACTCCCTATTAGATCCCCTCTCATCCTTTAAGCCCGCATTTTTTTATGCTCCGTTGTAGCCGGAAGGGCAGGAAAATTCGCGCCCGGAGCACAATGAGTGTTCTTTGTTTGCGTCATCTTGGCTAGGGTGCCATAACAATTGAGAAGGTTTTTCCCCCCAACCTCTCCTGGACAGAGGTACAAAAAACCAGACATTAGCTGCGGTCCTGAAGGGGATGGATACGGACAAGCAGTGTGGTCTCATTAGACTCGCTCCCAGTCCTTAGAGAGGGTGGAACTAATGTAGTCCTAGTTTATGAGGGAATGGTTGGAGAGGGAGGAAATGTACCCGCATTCAAGTGAGGAAGTCTGAAACTGGGGGAAATAAACTCGATTTTGGATGAGAATGTATGAAAGTCAAGGAACAAAACACACATTTGGGCTAGGAGGGACTACCTTTATTATTCGTGGCTTATTCAGAGTTGGTAACTTTTGGTTGGAGAGTTGGGTGTAGCAGTGAGTGAAACTAGAATAAATAAACTAACATTTGTACTAGAGCAGATGATACTAGAAGAAAACCCACATTTGTACTAGAACAGATGATAATAGAACTAGAAGAAAACCCACATTTGGACTAGAACAGATGATACTAGAAGAAATAAACCCACATTAGGATGAGAATGGATCAAATCGTATACAATAAACCAAATGTATCATCGCTATAAGGATTCCTTCGTGTATTAACTTATCTAGCAGTCACTCTACCAACAAAAAGGCGAGATTTAGCTTCCCTACAAAGGAATCTCTTCTTTAAATTCAAAATCAATGCATATTGACGTTCCTCGTTGCTTAACTGTAAGTCCACGTACCACTAATAGTGAAAATGTTTCAGTAGATTTGCCTGAAGCGTGGCTGACTGCCTACTACTGAGAGAAACATCTGGATTGGTGGAGAAGGCACCTAGACGATATATGTTACAGTCCAATAGTGAAACTGTCTATCTCATGAATTGGGAAAACTTAAGCTCATTCCATAAATTGGCTTATTCGCTTTACCAAGTCAAAAATGAGCAAAAATAACATTAATTCTTGTCTATTTCATGAACTAGAACTTATTGTACTGTCCATTACACTCTTAGTTAAAATTCATTTTAAGATATTATATTAAATTAATCCAAGACCGTAGTCAAGGGGGAGAGGGGTTGGGGTTTAAACCCCTCCCTCCCCCACCCCCCGAAATTTTATGAACAAATTACATAAGGATTTATTTATGGTTCAAAAAATATAAAAATTAAGGTACAAGTACAAATTAGGGGGCTGTGTTACCATAAAAAGCACTTCAAAAAGCTTCAAACGTGTTCAATATTAAAAAAAAAAAATTCTAGCATTCAGCAGTTAGGGGTTTATGTTGCCATAAAAACACTTCAGATAGCTTCTAGAACTATTTATATTTTAGAATTTTTCCTAGCTTCCAGCAGTTAGGGGGTTATTTTTCCGTATAAAAACACTTCAGTTAGCTTCTAGAACTATTTAGAATTTAGAATTTTTCCTAGCTTCCAGCTGTTAGGGGGTTATTTTTCTGTATAAAACACTTCAGAGAGCTTCTAAAAACTATTTAGAATTTATAATTCTTATAGCCTCGGGCAATTGGAGGATACGCCCACCAGGTGCACCCTGAAATTATTGGCTGGCTAAGGCCTTGAATTAACCCAACCTAACTTAAACTAACCTTCCATTAAAAAGGGATCTAAAGTTAAATTAACTTCAAGACCAAACATTTTCTTCACTTGTCCATTTCACGGAATAGGTAAAAACACGTCCAGTTCAATAATTCGGTAACGACTGGAGCTGCCCAGTTAATGAACTAGACAGTTCATGAACTGGGCAGTACAAACGCTGCACAATTCATTAACTGGACTAGTTTTTTGCCCAGTTAGTGAAACGGTCAGGAGGTGAAGCCATATCATGAGGTGGACAGACATTTGCCTGATTAATGAACGGGGAAAGCTCACGAAGGGGGTGTAACGTAAAAATAGTGTTTTGGGAAGTGGGGGTAGATAATAATGGTTAACAAATACTAATTCCAAACAAATAATTACAATTATAAATGATATTTCAGTAAAAGATTCAGATGATTGAAAACCAGGAAAAGAGGATGCATTCGTTGAGGCCTTGATTATGATACTAAAATATTAACTTGTCTGATAAACAATAGACCTGAAGTTAGTGACCAGGCTTGGATTAATAATTTTTGGGGGCCCTGTGCCAATTATTTTATTATTTTAAACCAGAAATTATTGTCAATAAAAAAAATCAATGTTTATTTTTCTGTCAAAATTCAACTGTACCATCTGCAGATATTTAGTATTTCCGGCTTGCCAAAAGCAAAGGCTGCGTTAATATTTTATAGCCATAGACTGTCGAACTCCACGTGATACTAGGCTACCAGCGCCCCTAGCGGACACTATTGTGGACAATAAATGAACAGATAGAGATCAGATTAGGGAATTTACAGTTTAGCTTTACGAACAAACCAAAAAACAATGAAATATTGAAATATAATAAAATTAAAAATAAATACGACAAGTCAAAATTATTTATTTGTGGGGTGAGTGGGGGCCCCTAGCCTCGGAGGCCCTTGTGCATGGCACATTTGGCACATGCCTTAATCTGGGCCTGATAGTGACACATTCAACCACCAAGCGCTGTAGTCTATAAAACTGAAATCGCTGTTATTGCTTCATTGTAGCTCATTTGATAATGTTTCTGGTACCTGATTAAGTGGCTGCATGGTCTAAGGAGTCACTCTTATGTTAAACTAGACTACGGATGACGGGGAGTTTTGGTTTTGAATCCCGGTTGGATGTATTGAGATTGTATTTTACAAAATTGTTTTTACTTTTCCACCACGAAAATGTGGGTACACTTACGATAGGTAAATATAATATTCTTCATCCAAAAGCAACCAGCGTAATTAGTAAATAAGCTTGGGTAGTAACCAAATGGGTAGTAACAATCGGTGCTTGAAAAAAAATGAACAAATCTTACGTTAAACTATCATGTCGTGCTTTTAAAATATGTTTTTGACACAGTCTTGAGGTTTAGACTTTGGATTAAACCTCCCAAAGTTCTACCAAATGAGCTAGCCAAGTTATACCCCATGTCCAAGAGATACGTTCAGAAATCTACAACGACACTGGTATATTACCATAGTAGTAACTGTTTCCATGTGAATACAATTCTCGCCTAGGTCCTGTTTAGCACCGATATCTTCTTTACACGCGGTCAATGCCTACAACGTGACTTCTTGGTCAAAAGCAACAAACAAACATCCACTCGATCGTTAATATCCTGACAGTTTAGTCGATATTATGATAGTCGTGGAGTAGCTAGAATACGACCAGTGTTAGTGGTCTAATGGTCTCAGGAGTAACCCTCGTGTTAGACTGGCCTGTTTTGTTTATGACGGGGAGATCGAGGTTCGAATCATGGTCGGGTCTACTGAGGATCGTTTTACCTAAATGGTTTACCACTCTCCTTCCACGAAAAAATAGGTTGATTACCTCTAAAACACTTCCGTCTTCTACCCTAACCTATAAGAGCTATTATAATATTTAGGTATAACTTAAACAGCCAGTAAGAAACAGTGATTTAAAAAAAAATCTGCGTATCGCAGTTTCAGTGTTATATAATATTGAATGTTTGTAAACTTTAAAACAAATAATATTTGAGGAATAGTTTAACAATTTGGAAATTTTCGCCGAGCAATAAAGAAACCTGGTTGAGAACTCTTGCGTTAATGGGATAGGAATGAAGAAGGTATAGTCTTAGATAAAATGTGCAAGCAGTTGCGTAGATAGAGAACTGAGAAACTAGTTATGATATATCACCCTAACCTGAACAAGATTTGCACCCTGGTCTCATTACAGGCAATCCAGTCCAACATGAGAGTGACACGCTAGGCCATGTTGGCCACCGATACGTATAGGAATATCAATAACATATATTTCAAACACGTGGTTATTTGAACTGAGAAATTTAGAGACCAGCCTTATTTAACTTGATATATAGTCCTACACTGCCAGTAGTTTGTGCTTTTCTACATCTTATAGAGTTAAAACTGGGATCCTAGTTAACAAACGAATGGAAACGTTTTCTGTTCGGGGCGTATTAGAGCCAAAATAAACTTGGGGTTCCCTCAGAAATGAAATTAGCAACCTTTGTAAGATAAGGAACTCTGTCGATGAGACGTCCCCAAAGGTCCAAAAAATATTGTAAAACAATTTTATTTTATAACTTGTTACTGTTGTGTATTGTATAACATTGACAAAAATGACTCAGAGCAGTTTTTTTAATATATAATCAGCATCATGGCGTTTGAATTGGCGTGGCCGAGAAATCTAAGGCGTTAGGTTCATATTACACCTGATCACTATTGAGCTGTAATTCAGGGTTTAAAACTCATTCTGCTTATAAAGGGGGTGGGGGGTAGGGGGATTGGGGCTCGAATACCGGTTGGGGTCCGATATACTGAGGGTGGTTTTTCATCAATGGTTTCCCATTATTCTTCCACGTAAATGCGTAGCTTACATCTAAAATATTTCCTTCCTTATACCTATCCAATTACAATAATGATAATTTAAGGCCCTTGTCCCTATCAAGCGTAAGCCTAAAGCTTATTTTGTGGCATAGTGGGCAGGAGGGTAAAAGGCATGGCGTGGCTTCACAACCGACCAAAGTATCCTTCCGCGCCAACAAGAACAGATGGATCACTGAAACCGTAGATGACACTAGCTACCGAGCAGGTCTTGCGGAAAAACCATACGTTTGGAAATATCAGTTTTCTCGAGAACGAATGAAATTTTTATGATAATATATTCAACACCCCTTCTAAGATAATATATCGATGTTTATTAGTTGTTATATTTTCTTATATTTTGTTATGAAGCCACCAGTTTTCTATTGAAAAATGTCAATTTACTCGATATTTGACTACTGTTAAAATTATAGAGGAGGTGTGTATATAAAATGTATAACTTTATCAACATGCTTCTATTCGTGAACAAACTGTTTCCGAAAATAAAACTGCATAACAATAAAAATTCCCGAAGAAAACATTTTGTTCACATGAGACTGCATTCACACGCCAAATGAAAGGGGCCAACCGCCTTAACCTGAACAGGTAGTTAGATGCGTTAGAAAATAAAAACCCATCCAGTGTACTGAGGTGTTTTTATATCACGTGATAAATCTGCGATTTGATCAACACCCCTTTACGCTAACGAGGGTACCATTTATTTATGAGGTGCCGCCTCAAACTTATTTTTAAGGTCTCAATTAGTAATAATATGATAATTAAATCGTATACAACTTGTTAAATAGCATAAGTTTGATAATATCTGCATTTCTATATACTTGTGATTTTATATTAAATGCCTTTGCTTGCATAGTGTTTATTTTTAGCACCTAAGGATATAATCTAGATTGTTATAAACAGTTATAACATATTATAAACATTTTAATAAACATGAATCAAAAATCCATTGAAATGAATGCTTTAATCTACACCCTTAGTAAGATAAGAATTAATTTAGAGCATATAAAAAAAACATGGATTTTACTTACCCTCAGATCAGTTATTAATCAAGTCATCAAAAGTCCTATATGAATTTTTATAAATTAAGTAGATGATAACACTATAAACTTACGTATCCAATCAAATGGACGTGTTTACCTCACTATATTCACGGATAAAATCTGTTGTAGCACTGTTTTCCCACACTAACAATCAAACATATTTATATATAATGTATATAATTGAACACACTTTTTTTTTAAACATTCACACAATCAAGAAAAACCGATTATAAAACAAGAACAGTACATCCAAGTCTTGATGAGTAAAAGGTTCCTGCAGTACTCAGATTAAGCAGTTTTGTTAATTAATTAATACAACTGCCTTTTTTTTTATTTTCCACTAAACGTATCCGCACCACAGTTACAAACTCGTCACAGACTCTGATCGTCGCGACGCCTCTACGCGACGCTACCGAACACTACCGAAGCCTCGGGCTTACTGACTGGTTGGCGTGTGTCGAGCGCCGGTTCCTTTCTTCCCGACGCACGCTAGCGTCCTAAGGCGTCGCCTAGCAACCCCATGTGACTCAACAGAAGGCACTTTCAGAGCAACATGGGTACAAGTGACGTCAGGGAGGTGCCTTCCCCTCTGAGAACACATGCTTGACAGTTGTGGTTTTTCATCGCATCTTATCCCGCTCAGGCTAGTTTCCATAATGGGGTCCGCACAGATAGTTCCTTTGCGTTTAGCCCGTCGTTGGCTCCTATTGATTAAGTATTCAAAGATAGTGTGTTCTAAAGTAATGTATCCCGGGGAATGGGTTATTGTATAAATGTACTATTGACTGCTCTGGCAGTACCTATTGGGAAAAGGACCGGTCATAGTAATATTTGGTGTTGACACCTGTTTACTAGCCATCTACCAATGTAATTAACAAACCTTTCTCATATCATTCATTATACAATGTATCTTCAGGAGTTTCTTAAGTCCCAATCAAGCAAGCTAATTCAAGCTATATATATTTAATAGTAACTCTAATAGGACTTATAGGATTTACAGTTATAGGATTTACAGTTAACTTTCAGTAGTAATTGGTAATTATTATTATTATTATTATTATTATTATTATTATTATTATTATCAGCACCACGTCTTACTACCCGTTTGGGTTATACGCACTTACGCTAATGTGTAATGGTAGGGTGATTGTGAGATGAAATGAAGGACCTACAGTTTAACGTGGAATCCGAACCACGGTGGAGACCTGGCATTCCTCACATTCTAATTGGTAATTATTTCACTGTTTTCCTTTTAGACACTGCTAACAGTAAACTGGCGCTTGCCCAGCTGTTTTGATAGTTAATAGGCTCTTCCAGCATACTGCCTTTGACCATGCTGCTATATGTCAACATATCTTGTATTTAACGTAAAGTTTTCCGTGATCCACGATATGTTCACTTGTTTTCCTGAACTTATATATTACACGTTCAATTGTCAGCCAGAATTAATCTTGTATAACTATTGTAAACCTATATCTCATATATGTTTTTATATAATAAATATACTTATTGTTAACTTAATTATTTGTCTTACGTAATGAATTATCCCAACGATAAATCAGCTGCACCTCTAGCATCTCCCTGGGAGTGACTGAAGTGACGTCACAAAATATAATCCAGTTAATTAATTATTATTTAGCACCGCGTCATACTACCCGTTCGGGTTATACGCTTTAAGTACTAATTACGCTAATGGATTAGGAATTGAGGAGGTTGAGTTAGAGGAAGTGAACTCGCATTTGCGTGGAGGTAGAGTGGAAACCCATTTAGGAAAAACCACCACCAGTTCACCCTACCAAGATTCGAACCCCGTCCCCAGGAGTCGAGCTCAACACGACAAGCGCGTAAGCCAACTACGTCACCGAGGCGGGTATCATCCAGTTAAATAAGTACATATCGTTACGTAATTACAGGAAAAAGTTCTGGCGATTATTTAATATGCTGTCTTCTTTTTATGTATATCTGATAAATGATATAAGAACAGTATGTCTCTAGTATTTATTCACCAGAAATAATTTTCTTTGATTATTTCGGATTAAAAAAAAAAATTGAAATAAGACCGGCACATTTATACTAGGATTGAAATAAGAAAACTTGAAAAGTAATAAATTTGGTGACATAAATGTATGTGAAAATAGTATGGACAAACCTAGGACTTGACTAAAACCATTTACTTATTGACAAGCTTCATCTCCCATCGTTTAGGAATCCGAATGGGTTGAAAACTCACATCCCCGGGTGTACAGTGTTGGCTTCATACTATTCTCATGGCAAAAACACGTTTATACACAGGGTGTTCCAATTTATGTGGGAATTAACTGGGGTGTGGATAGTAGACCTCAAAACAACACAAAATTCCTTGTGAACATAATATGTCCTATATTTGATGGTTCCCGAGATAATAACTTTCAAGTTTCTGCTGAAATGGTTAATAACCCTACTTGATACACCCCTGCCGCACCTCTTGTAAGAGACGCACCACTGCTGATATGCAGGAAATGCTGTGGATATACAAAGAGCGATGTATCAATCAATATTCCTGTAAAACAAGGTCTACAACTGATTCATTTTATTATGTGTGTGTAAATCTCAGTTAATACAAATGAAAGATATACTTTACTAGTGTTGTGATTAGATAATATTTGTAGATATTTATACTTCATTACAAAATATTATTCTTTAATATGTTTCATTAGAACCTTCTATTGCAATATATAACTATATTAATATGTATACATAAAACTTTGCTAACATCTAAAACAGGAATTTGAATTAACACTTTTTTCCCCAGTGGATCATCTAAATTACTAAAAAACACAATTTCAAACACACATGAGACAAGGTATGTGTCAACGATATCCCACATTAACGCATGTTTGTAGAAGGTAATCGGTGACCTGGCGGTCTAGGGGTAAGGTGTCAGACTTCTGTGCTGGCGTCCGGGGTTCAATCCTCGGTCCCGGCATAGATTTATCTGATTACCAAACCCTCCCTTCACCTCTGACAAGACATCTTGTGAATGTGGGGAAGGCCAGGTCTCCACCGTGGTTCGGATTCCACGTTAAACTGTAGGTCCTTCATTTCATCTCACATTCACCCTACCATTACACATTGGCCTAAGTGCGTATAGCCCGAACGGGTAGTAAGACGCGGTGCTAATAATAATAGAAGATAATCAAAATAAATTGTTTTAAATTGTTGCAGTACTTTCATCAAGATTTTTTTTTTTGCTTACGTGGTGGCCTTGTTGCAATGAATACAAAATAAATATTCTAAATTGACTATTATAAGAAACAAACGCCTATAGATACATAACTAATATTAACGCATCAATTTTTTTATAACTCAGCCTAAGTTTCCTAACGATTTTCTAGTCTTTATTACTCTTTGAATATATTTAATTACTCCTGAATTTTTCAACCTAATTAAATTTGAAATAATCCTTTAATACTCTAATGGTTGTTTTGGTCTATCTGTTAATTCCGTTTTTTTTCCATAGAGAAAGCATTGTTTAGGATGATTTGGAACATAAAATTTAAAAAAGGATCTTGTATTTTCGTCGTTGGTTCTGACCAGGACTGAAATTTGTTCGATTTTTTAAAAACCACAGTTAAAATAACATTTTAGAAAATATTCTAATGTAGTTTAAATTAAGGAGTGGTAATCATTAAAGTTAAGACTTATATAGAAAGTTCAAAAAATACCAATAACAATATATATATATATATTTAATTTAATGAATTAGATAGTTTCAAAATTGATAGATCTATTAAATTACATTAAAATTCAGCAAGATTGATTATAATTTTCTTTTAATGAAAATGTTCAATAAAGTAATCTAACGTCATCAACTAAATATAATCGACGACAAGTCTAAAATACAAGTGTTACATGTTAAAAATGTGTTACAAAACTTACAAAACAATGGATTAAGGACAAAAGCTTAAAGTTCAGCTGAGTTTAAACTAATTATACTTTTTGAATTGATAGGTTATCATCTGCCATATGAAGTTTAATAAGGTGGTTATGTTTTCTCGTTACAATAATTTGAAGAATATAATATAAAGTGGATACAAACAAGGCTTGTAATATAATATTTTAGTTTTTTTTTAAATTTAAAGTTATGTATAAAATATAACCCTTATCTTATTCCAGTCCCATCTCTCCTTGTGATAATCAGCCATAAAAGGATGGTGATTAATATTTTCCCGACATGTTTCGGTATATAAAATACCATAATCATGGAAACTGTAAAATTAAATTAAAGAACACGAAGAAAAATTGAAACTTATGTTGTGCAAAAGTATTGATAATTACCGTTATAATAATGAGTTGTAAAAGACCATTAATAAACATACAAACTTATCAAGTCGTTGTGAGATACACTAAGTGTTGTTACGACTGAGAGATGTAAACTAACTAGGGTGTGGTTGGAAAAAAAAGATTTGTGGCAAAAACAAAAGACTAATAAAAAAAACGAGCTTAGCAAGGTAAAGTTATCATGAATACGGTGTAAATTGTTACTAATATTGAAACTACTATTGAAACCAGTGAATGTAGAATTATCTATGAGAGCAAGGATAGATATATTTATTGGGAGGATTATAAAAATGAAGTATAAGGAACTAATCTTCTCGACTCCGGCTCGAACGCTAAAAACAGGATTTAGGAATCATTAAATATTTTAAATTTCAATTAAATGTTGTCAATATTTTCAGATGACATTTACTTTTAATTGGTGGGATCATTTTAATTTGTATCCAGTTTTATACGTTCTTATTTCAAAACAGGGCCGAATTTACATATGTGGGGGGCCCTCGTGTGGCATACAGTGTGAACGGCCCATAAACCCATGTAAATTACATCATAGCATATCAGAGGAAAGGTAAAAATTAGCCAACTTTTTTATTTTACAAAAATATAAATATAGCAAAGTAAAATTAAGTAGGCTACATAAAGACTGCATAAAAAACGATCGAACGTAACTGTCTACAGTACCCCCATGGCTTCTTTGGTGCTGACTGACAGCTCACAGCTGACTTCTGACAGTCAACATTTAGGTATATACCTAAATTTTGACCGTCAGAAGTGACAGCTGCTAAACACATGTTTTTGCAGATCATATGGTTCGGCGTAGGGATACATAATTTGGTCTGGTAACTTTTCAAAGCTGTCAGTCAGCACCAAAGAAGCCGTGTGGCTACTGTAGTTTGCTGGCGCTGGGCAGTTGTTAATAAAACTAACTCCTAGCTCCTATTCAACCTGTTTTACACGCATGCTTGAACCAATTTACTCTCCCGGCGCTGTACGCCGAAAGTTTGAACACAATTTAATGGTATTAGCATAGTTTTCCGGATTTGAGTGCATAGGGATTTTGTATTACTTTTGCTTCAAACAAGATATATGTGCAGTTCGGGTTATGAGTTTCCGAACATTCTGCATACGCAAATCCATAACATGAATACGTACCTATCCAACCAATGGTTTATTCAATATTACTCCTCTCATTGATGATGTAGCGCGTGAATCTATAAAACATAAAGCGTACAACATAGGAAGTCCTGTTTCAATTCGATTAGTGCTTTTTTAGTTTACTGCAACAAACAAACAAACTAACAAGCAAACATACATTCAAACATTATACACATATTTTATTTAACCTTCTCATTGTTTATACTACCCATAAAAATGGAAATAAATATGTTTGAAAGAGTCTTACAAAGATTCTAAAAACAGTTTATACAGCGTCTTCCCGTCCAGGTTGAATTATTATTATTATTATTAGCACCGCGTCTTACTACCCTTTCGGGTTATACGCACTTACGCTAATGTGTAATGGTAGGGTGATTGTTAGATGAAATGAAGGACCTACAGTTTAACGTGGGATCCGAACCACGGTGGAGGCCTGGCATTCCTCACATTCACAAGATGTCTTGTCAGAGGTGAAGGAAGGGTTTGGTAATCAAATAAATCTGTGCTGGGACCGAGGATTGAACCCCGGCCACCAGCATAGAAGTCTGACACCTTACCCCTAGACCGCCAGGTCACCTCCATGTTGAAATAGCTCTATTACTATTTGTGAATGCTATAGTTATTTTAGTTATATTCATTTTAATTGTAGTAAGGAGATATATGAATTGATAATGTAAGTAACGTACTTAGATGGAACAGCCAATTAGATTAATTGTTACGACTTATTTGGTCAATTAAACAATAAAAACTAAGAAACATAACATGAATATAATTTATTCAAAGAGAAACTAATATATAAAAAAATTAAGTCAAATAAATAAGGTACAATAACCTTTCTAAAAAAAATCATCATTGAGATTGCTAAGTGGGAAAGTTCTGAAATTAATTAGCATAAAACCAGGAAAAATATAAATCTGTGCAAAACACTATTAAAGTAGTAGCAGATTAAAGGACAAGCTGATAAGCAATGAAAAGTGTAACCCCGCATATTGACCAGATTATAATTATTAATATAATAATATTATAACTTAAAAATCTACAAAATATTGAATACTTTGAGATAATGATTATAGGTTTGATGAAAGCTATGTTGACAAATATATTGACAAGGAAGACATGTTCTGTAATGTGTAAGATATTTAAACAGTGACAATAGAAAATGATTGAAAGAAAGGGTAAGAAAGTTGACTAGGTTATGCTTCATGAAACCTACAGATCTAAAAAACAATTAGCAGTATCAAATCAACATGAAACATATTAAAATGAAAGTTAAGACGTAACAATTAATGTATTTTACAAAATTATAAAATGAGTGTAAGGGATTTAATGTTAAAGACTTGTTATTCGAATCAAATGGTTTCTAAAATTTGCTTTTGTTAACTATCGAGGCAAGATTAATTGTAGAGTTAATGGAAATCAAAAGATGCGTCATCCAGTTTATGCTATAATTAGTTTATGATGTATTTTAAATACAATATCAAATAAATGATTGTGTGTTACGTAAGAAGTGTAAACAATATGATTTTATTGTTGACGTTTTGAAAAGTTTAATTAAAGTAACGTTTCTCATCTGAGTGGTTTTAATTCCTCTCCTTATATAATTTGTTGCAACTCTTGGCTGGGTGACATCATGTTTAGGTGATTACGCCATCATCAAGGTCTTCAGATTGGAACTAAGATATTATTCCCGATGTTAACACAGTGCAATGCTATAATTACTGTTTTAAATTTTTCTTTTTAAATATCATTTTGTAATTTACATTAAATTTACCTTAGATATTATTTCTCGCTACAAATATTTTATGTCTTATATTACATTTTGTAAAATTTACTGATAGTTTCTATTACATTTTCTCAAGCTACTGTCTTGTAAGTTCAGTGTGTAAGAGGCTGTAAGGACTATTTTAATCTCTTCTCAGCCATCAACGTAAATTCAAGCTTTTTTTTTTACTTGTATGTTTATTTACTCCCATGTGATTGTTACTTAATCTAGCTTAACCTGGACATGACGTAATCTCGCCNACCCTAAAAGGTAGCAGTTCTACCTTGAAGGATTACACTATGGCCCTATCATAAAAGCCACGCCATAGTGAACTAATGGAAGGTAAGCGTACTGCTACTTTACAAGGTAAAGAAAATATACATAAATTTAGTGCTTACTTGAAAGAACACCAAATTATTTTACAAGACTCTATACGGATATTGACTTGCAAACATAGTTTTTAAATTGAGATTCTCCACTCGGAAAAGTTAAAAATAATCCACAAATCTCAGTTGATCATTAAGACCAAAATGTCTAGGAAACGAATGGTAGCTGGTACAAAATGGTTATTTGTGAATTAATGTATGTAGTTTTATTATTATTATTATTATTATTATTATTATTATTATTATTAGCATCGCGTCTCACTACCCGTTCGGGTTAAATGCACTTACGCTAATGCGTAATGGTAGGGTGATTGTGAGATGTATTGGAGAACCTACAGTTCAACGTGGAATCCGAACCACTGTGGAGGCCTGACATTACACACATTCACAAGTTGTGATTAATACACGTCTTGTCAGAGGTGAAGAAAGGGTTTGGCAATCAGTTAAATCTGTACCGGGACCGAGGGTTGAACCCCGGACCCCAGTAGAGAAGTCTTGCACATTACCCATAGACCACCAGGTCACTCTTTGTAGTTTAATAGTTGGGTCAAAACACAATTTGAATTTTCATTTGTATTTTCCTCCTAGCTTTTTTTTTATCTTACTCTTAGACAGATCCAACAGGTAGCGTTATAAACCCACTTGGTTTCTAGCATTTATGGATTTCTTCTGGAATATTAATAATAATAATGATATTTAGCACCTCGTCTTAATACCCGTTCGGGTTATACGCTTTAAGTACTAATTACTCTGATGGATTAGGAATTGGGAAGGTTGAATTAGAGGAAGTGAACCTGCATTTGCGTGGAGGGAGAGTGGAAAACCATTTAAGAAAAACCACCCCAGTTCACCCGACCAAGATTCGAACCTCGATCTCCCCGTCCTCAGCGGTTGAGCTTCAACACGACAAGCGCGTTAGCCAACTACGCCACCAAGGCGGGTTTCTAGACTATTCCTATTCAGAAGCTCGGTTCACAGCAGGCTCAAACATTTTTATCGTTGTAAATTTGGGTGGACTTTATTTCTCGACCCGGTAAATTAATTGTGTTTTATGGTTGCTATGTTTTATGTAATAACTAATCTCAGAGCTTATCTTTTTAAAACATTCTTAGTTTATTAAAACTGTTCTGGTGGTTACCCAGTTGTACCGCGATGATTTACCCATTAAACTGATGATTTTACACGTGATTAAGATGGGTTAAGGTTAGTTTATATTTTTCTTGAATTCCCTTTTTATGCCGCAATAAAGCATTAGCAGTACAGTTTAATCCAGGTTATTCATGTTGCAACGTTCCATTAAATAAATATAATGGGTTGGTGACTCTAAACTGAATTTCCAGGATACTACCACTGGATTAAGCTAGAAAAACCGACAAGAACTTGGGGCCATTATTAAGGTGGTATGGAAGCGTAACCTAGCTATGTCCAGTATTTCAAACCTTAACCACTCTTTATCTCGATATTTTTCTTGGTTTTATAAATATCCATGGCAGTAGTCATAAATTATTAGGAGTAATGCCAGAAATTATATATAAGTTAGAAAAAAAGTACTTGCATCACATTCTCAAGTTCCCCAGAGTAGATGTTATGCTATTCCCAGTCTATGTTTTCTGATTTTGGAGCTATCCGCATATTTTATCAGTTGATTTAAGGCCCTTGTCCCTGTCGAGTGCAAGTCTAAAACCTATTTTGTGGGATGGTATGGTGGGCGGGAGGGTGAAAGGCGTGGCGTGGCTTCACAACCGACCAAAGTATCCTTCTGCGCCAACAAGAACAGATGGATCACGGACAACGTAGATGGTGCTAGCTACCGAACAGGTCTTGCGGGAAAAAATCATACGTTCGTAATTATCAGTTTTCTCGAGAATGAATGACATTTTTATGTTAATATTTTCAACGCCCTTTCTAAGATCAGATATTAATGTTTACTATTTGTTAATTTTTTTTATTTTTTGTTATGAAGCTGGCAGTTTTCTATTGAAAAATGTCAATTTACTCGATGTTTTATCACTGATAAAATTATAGAGGAGGTGTGTATATAGAAAGTAAAACTTAATCAACACGCTTCTATTCTTGAACAAAACGTTTCCGAAAAGAAAATTGCAAAACCATTTGTTCTTATGGTTCTGCACTTCCACTCCAAATTAAAAGGGCCTATCGCCTTAAGATGGGGAGGAAGGAGACGCGAGAAGGGCCCAGTGTTTTTTCGCAATTTTTATAATAAAATAGTTTTTTGCCCAAAATAAATAAAATAGCACTCCAGTAGAAACATAAAATTTAATTTTCTTTACTATAAACAGTTCATTACTCTCATGAGCATAGCGTCATTAGATGACATAATTTTTAAATGAAGAAAAAAAAAATGCCATTCAATTCCAGGACACCCTTGACGGATATTCAAGGACTGTTTATATCACCGTCTGAAGAAAAAGACTGTGTTTCTACTGGAGATTTATTTGAGTACTTTTACCAAAAATTTATTTTGATAAAATAATTGCAAAAAACACTGGTCTTTTCTCGCGTACCTTTCTCTCACTGTCGGACAAATATTTTTATATATATTTAGCACCACGTCTTACTACCCGTTCGGGTTGTACGCTTTAAGTACTAATTACACTAACGGATTAGGAATTGGTAAGGTTGAATTAGAGGAAATGAACCGCATTTACGTGGAGGGAGAGTGGAAAACCATTTAAGATTAAAAAAAACAGTTCACCCGACCGAGATTCGAACCTCGATCTCCCCGTCCTCAGCAGTCGAGCAGATCAACACGACAAGCGCGTTAGCTAAATACGCCACCGAGGCGAATTTGGACTAATAAATCTAGCAATGTTATAAACTCACTTGGATACTCATGTGTAAGTTTTATTATTTTAAATAAACATGATTTGCTAATTAGTAAAAAATAAGCAACTAAGTTTTCTTTGGATTATATATTAAAATATATTCTGTAATTACTCTTTGGGTCGCAGTTGATTTTGAGATAGTTTATGATAGAGCAAATTAATTATACATTCATTAGGAGAATACAACATTCATAACGTGGTTTAGGACAAAAATATTTGAAAAAATAAAATAAAAAAAATTGACGTAAAAATAAAATATATAGCCGATGTGTTAACCGGACGTCCAAGATAAATCCATAAGAGACTTCAGCACAATCGGTGTAGTGGTTTTTGCGTTAGCCAATGAGTACAAACTACGATTACTAGATCGCGCTGATGATCATTGGTCACTGAAGATACCAGCAGAGCGCTCTAGTAGCCGCAATTTGAAGTGATGTAGGGAGGAGGTCTTTCAAGAAAATATAGAATATAGATTGGAATGAAATATTAAGGAAATTATATTTATATGTGAGGCATAACATTTTTTTATTTTTAGCACCACGTCTTACTACCCATTCGGATTAAACGCTTATGTACCAATTACAATAATGTGTTAGGGATTAGGTAGGTTTAATCCTAGAGAAATGTACCCGCATTTGGATGGAGGGAGAGTGGAAAACCACCTTAAGTATACCGACAGGAATAAAGTCCGAATCTCTCCATATTGACCAGTCTAGTCTTTTGCAAGTGTAGTGCCTTAGACCATGCAGCCACCGAAGTGAATGGGAGGTGTGTATATATATATATATATATATATATATAACCTTTATATGATTGGCCAAATGGGACCATAGTAGTAGATAAAATATCCCTGGTACAATTTTAACAATCTTTACACATACATCACAATTTCTACCTTAAAATATGAGTAAAGAAGTAAAGAATGGCCCTGGGCCACAGACAAACAATATACCCAGACACTCAACCTCCAGTTTAAAATGGTTGCGCTCCTTTTGTTGGCAACTTGAGTTCTTCACCGCTAGGATTACTGTGGTTAGTCCTATCATCACCCAGCAGTGACACTGGCGAATCCTAGTGTTGAAGGACTCAAGCTCAGAACCTGTTTCTTACTCGCTTGTACCCTGGGCACAGGACGATTCCTGGATAGCTCGGAGATAAGAGTGTTGGGTTTAATTCGCGTGTCCAGGTGTCATTTTTCATTTAAAAAATATGAAGTTTTACTTACACTGGTATCATTTCACGAAAGACACTGGCTATTTTATAGGTGTTGATACTATCTATCAAAAGTGACAGCCGAAGACCATATGACTTGACTCATGAATATGTGAAACTTAACTTTGTAACTTCTTTCAGGCTGTCAGATGAAAATCTTCCTATGACAATTGAAATTTTCTACCATAGCTGAAATGTTCGCCTTCTAGCCAAGACACGTCCTCAACCTTCATGATTTTTTTTTATCGTATGGCATTACTGACCGGGAAGGACATGATATCCAGGTTCGGTCGCCTGTATGTAGACTATTTGCAACTCTGATGGCACAGAGCGTGGTCCAGAATACACCTAGGAGTGTTGTCTACACGTCATAACCACAATGAGATGATGTGATGATAGTTATTAATTATTATGAAGTTATGGAGCCGGGGTGAGTCAGAAATAATTAACCAAACTTTGGTGATCGTTGGAACCATTCCCTTTTAGGAAAAATACTCAAGGTAACAGCCATGAAACGAACCCGGGGCCACTAGACTCGCAGCCAGGTGGACACCACGGGGCCGGTTGGTCCTCATGATGGTGAACAGAGAGAGGGATTTGGGGGGGAGGGGGAGAGAAGGGGCAGTGTATCACTTAATCTGCCTCTTAGTATCATAAATAATATAAATAAAGACTTAACGACTTTGCCTACATGGAGATTTGTAAGCTATTTTGCGAAGCGGGTTGCATCTTTACTTGACGAACCTAAGCAGTCTAAGCACTGCCACACGTAAACGCCAATGTACGAAATGGAAAGAGAGAGAAGAAAATGAGAAACTCACCTTGAGAGGGCTCTTTTCTATGTACTGATAAACTTTTCCCTCTTCCTCTGGCGAGTTTACACACTCACTTTAATATTGATCCCTTGAAAGCATTGACTTGCTTTTTAATTTTCCTTGTTTCCTATTTTAGATATAACTATTCTACCATGGACTTTTTTTAATTTACATCCTGGCAGGAAGACTCCTACAGGACATTTTCATGACCAAGCCTAATAGCCTAAGTTGTAAAACATTTATAAAAAAATACGTTTACAAAAAAACTATTTTAAGATAAAATTAACAATTTTATGACAATGTAAAACTATTTGCAAAAATAATTTAAGAATGCGTGGTTTTTGTTTCAATGCTATAAATCTTTAAAATTCGCTAAGTAAAACGTAAATTCACTAATATTGGAAATTCTATATCGACCAGCCGTGACGTCACAGGTAGCCAACGTCCTTAAAATATCAATTAGAAATTAAGGGTATGGGGGGAAAAGAGAGGAAAGTTTCATTACACACATTTTCTGGGAGAATAATATTTACAGATCACACCCCACAAGGGCCCCAGTAAAGACTTGATTCTATTATTAATTTTAATATGACAGATACCTCTATTTAAACAGAATCTAAAGTGCACACTAAAGGTTTAGTGATCGTCTAACAGATGGCAGCACTATCTCAATTTGAGCTAAGATTGGAACTTCCCCCTGTGTCCTTTACAGCAGTGTTGTGCAACCCTGCGGTCCTGAGCCATCAAGGGGTCATTGACATTCTTTTTTATGACCAACAAAGAGAATAAGTAAGAAATATGCAACCTTTGTAATCCTGTGAGCAAATGCTATGCGCAGTAAAATGACTTTGGATACGCACATTTGACAGTCTTAGAAACATTGATATGGCACCAAAACTTCACAGTAAAGACAAGTTGGAAGAAAATGTTTACTTTATTGTGCGGAGAGGTTTTTCAGTCGGGCGCAGGCCAGCTTCAACATGATCGTCAGGGGCATCGGCGATTACGACGCTCCTGGCCGCCCCTACCGTCGGATAGGGGACGGCGTCGTGAACCCCTTCGTCGACGTCGGAAGGTGACCTCGGAGTCGAACCTGGGGAGTCGTGACCCCCCTTCTAGTCATGTGAGACTGGGAGGGGAGGCCAGACAGCGGGTGATGCCGGCCGACAGGCCGAGTTAACAGCGACGGGACGGGTCGACGGGTAGTGTAAGTGAAAGTGTCGCGAAGTGCACCCGTCAAAAACGACCTACCGGGTCTTATGTGCCGTGTGGGGGGGAACACATATCCCCCCACTATATGTTTAATAACTGTACCCCATTTAGGGGATACTAATGAACAGAGCAAACAATTAATTTATTTCCTAATTATTTTATTTTTTAAGAACCCCAAGGGGTTGGGAAAAAAAGTGTATATATTCAATATGATTTGTATTATGTAAAATAAATATATGTAAATAGATATTTAGAGAGAAATAATAAAAAAAAATACTAGAAGTTATATGGTGGCATGGGGTTTTCTAAATAAAAATGATTCTTTATTGAGATCACACCCACAAAAAGTTTGCGCTCCAATAATATCTCCTACCATAGAGTATAAGAGTTGTTGAATGTAAGAGGTTCAATTTTACTATTAGGTTTACGTTCACAAATTTTATTTTCAAGAAACCTGTTTGAATCCAAGATTTTAAATTTCAAATCTATTTTAAATCAAACATTTCATAAGGAACTTGGTGACCTGACGGTCTAGGTGTGAGGTGTCAGACTTCTATGCTGGTGGCTGGGTTTCAATCCTCGGTCCCGGCAAAGATTTATCTGATTACCAAACCCCTCCTTCACCTCTGACAAGACATCTTGTGAATTTGGGGAATGCCAAGCCTCCACCGTGGTTCGGATTCCACGTTAAACTGTAGGTCATCCATTTCATCTCACAATCACCCTACCATTACACATTAGCGTAAGTGCGTATAAACCGAACGGGTAGTAAGACGCGGTGCTAATAATAATAATAGTAGTAAGGAACTTGTTTCAAATCAAGTATTGTATCATTATTTGTGTTCAAATTAAATTCAAATCTAATATTAGCAGATATATTTTTACTTTTGTCAAGGTAATTGAAAAAAAATTGTTTAAAATCTCATCCATTAACATCAAAATATGTAAATACTGGTCACATGACTTAATTAAAATGATATGGTGGAATGTCTTTTATTATATTAAACCAAATGTTGAGGTTAGATTTTATAGAAAAATAAATTATTTAAAAGTTTTGTTTTTAGATTTGAATTACGGATAACATTCCATTGAATAAAAAATATTTGAAACATATTTGGATTTAAAAAATGTAATTTGAGTCGATTTTTTTTAAATATTGAAATTCTAAATTTGTAATATATTCTAAATCTTAGCTAGCTTCAAATACGGATACGAAATTTCGAAGATTCGTAAAGGATTAATTATATAGTGGAAAACCACTCTTTAAAATAAATATCACGACGGAGGTTTTCAAATCATTGTGTCATGTAATGAAACAAATCAACACACAATGAGAACAATACACGTTTTCAATTTAATGAGTTAGAAAAGGTAAATCATCTAAAAGCAGTCGATATCTGCTTGCATCTAGCTTTGCAGGCGCATGCGCAGTGAATTACTGTTTTATTTTTACTTGGGTCAATCAAAAATATGTCTTGTGGAGCTGACACTATTTCAAGTCACACTGGAAATAAGTATAGTATGATTTTGGTAAGAATAACTGTAGAAGCTAGTTACTAAAGTTACTAGAACAATTTTAATAAATTTATACGTCAAGTTATGTTATCTCCAGCTATCACTTATGAGTTATTATACACACTATTAATACCTATTAACTTACACATATGATATAGTAAAATGTTGTCAATGTTGGCAGCAATTTTCTAAACTGTTCTTCTTACCAAAATCAGTGTGTTGATATTCTGTGATTGGTTCAGAGGTCATCACGTGATAACCTTTCTGTTCAGCTCTTGTAATTTCGGCGGACAATGAATCTTCTTATCTCCTCCCCAGGCTACACTGTGTCTGTTAAAGTAGCACATTTTGTTGACGTCCATTGACTGACAACACAACGCGTGAGACAACTTCTACGATGGTCTTATTAACATTCATGAAGGTGATGGATGACTGGGGATTGGTGGCCACCCTCTCCCCTCTTCCCGCCACATGTCCGGTGCAAACGTCCTCAGGTGATAGTGGTGGTGCTGCACATATCACCAGTTGCTCGTGTCTCTTTAACCTGCCAGGGAAGTGACGTGTGTGCGTGTATTTGTGTCTGGATGTGACCCGGGTTTGTATACTGTGCATGGACCATTCATATTTCCGTGAGCTCTTGTGCCAGAAACGGAGTGTTTGTCGAGCATAAGTAATAGTGTGTTACGTAAAGCAACAGATTAAAAAAAATACGTTTAGAGACTAATTTTCATGGAAGAGACTTTTTAGAAGATACAAACAATTCCTTTACACCCAGAATATACAAGCTTTTACTAAATTATTCGTGTGCTTTTATAGTTATTGATAATATCAATTGGAATTGATAGCTGGAGATAACATGACTTGACCTATAACTACGTGGAGTGTGAATCAGAGTCGAAGCCGAAGTCAAAGATGAGGTTTTTATGAATGTTATATGGTAGTACTTTTAATTTTTTTTTATTACCTGGTGCAATTCCAGGAGTGACACTCACCAATCATTTATTATATAGGCCTATATCCACACAATTATCTCACTAACCATTATTATTATTTATTTATTCTGTATTTTCATAGGCTAATTTCCTTTTTCAAAACTAGGTTCATCATCATGCTCTATAAACAGCTTCCTCTTTGAGATCCTGAAACTTAATCTTCTTTATTTGTTTAAAGTCATAAATCAATTGCATTATCGTGAGCTTGGTTCCTTTTCCCATTCCACCTTGCCTTCTACGACATCCCTCAGTAATCAATTTAATATGATAATGTGATTTCTCATCGTAGAATCACCTGCAGATTTTTTAAATTAATTACTAGCAATCCCGCACGGCGTTTCCCGTGACCCACTGTGGTATAATAATTATATAAGGCCCCATTGTGCCAGATATGTCATGAGAATTTAATTATCAGATTAAAAATATTTTCTTTAAAAAAATTATTAAAAATAGCCTAGTTAAAAAAACTGATTAAAATTTTAAAAATCTGGTTTCGAGGGTCGTTCGAACCCCCTTCCATCTACTTATGTTAAAAATTTCAGATCTCTGCGTGCCGAATTTTGGCTGTGCATTGCAGACAAACAAACACTTAATTTTATTATTATATAGAAAGTAATTAGAGTAACCATCGCCCTCTAAATTAATTTTATTTATTAGAATTTATTACAGATAAAGGTTGAAGTTATTAATATTACATTATAGATTATTAAATATATTTTATTAAATATGAACATTTTCCCTTAACAACATAGAATACTGTACAAAAATATCGACTAAATTATTTCAAACCTATAAGATTATGTTTCAGAGTTGCTCATGAGTAGTGTGCTCGATTATAAGGAAGCTCATTTTCCTCAATGTGCAGTAATAAAATGAGTTTAACTGCGGAAATTTATGTTGCAATTTACCTGTACATTTAAGTTTAAATTTTTTGAAAAAGCTGCTTAAGATCTACCTATATACAAAATTCTCCATTGAATAAACATAATATTGAAGTTGTAAAACATAAACATTTTGTGTTGCGCAATTGTCCGTTTGTCTATATCAGGGGTTCTTAAACTGGGGTCCGTGAACCGAAGACAAAAAATTATAAATTGTAGATCAACGCTTGGATTCAATTACAAAGTTTCCTGTTTCTTCAACAGGTGGGGTATTAATCACTTGGTGCCATAAAAAAAGTTTGAATGTCAAAGATGGCATGCGCACTCCACTGTTAAAGATTAATCCTCATTTTCAACTCCTTATTCAAGGAAAACCACAGCAGCCATTTCATTGAATTTTTACTATGGAACATTTAATAAAGCTCACTTTGAAGCTATACACTTTGAATTTATTTAACTTTTCTTCAGGAAGTTACCATTAATTTTTGTATGAAAAGGAAAAGTGATAGCCATAATTTGTTGTAAAGATTGTTTTTATATTATGACCATGTGAATATAATAAATTTACACTGCAAAAAAGTAAACTATCCAATTTCGCTATAGTTACGAAAACCCTTTTTCGGCTTAGAGTAAAAAAAAATGTTATTTTATTATTTTAATGTCAAGTTTTTGTTAAAAATTCAAAACAATTTCCGGTTAAAAAAAACTGAAAATTTATTAGCGGTTGCATATTTTAAAGTCATCGCATTGATATTAAATTCGTCATTTATACATTTTTACTAATAAAAAAAGATTAATATTGTATCAAAAAGGTTCGACATTTTCGTATAAAATATATTGACTTGTGGTTAAAACTTGAGAAATTTTATTGGCATTTGCATATCTTCAGGAACGCATTGTTATTAAAGCCCTCATTTGTGAATTTTTAACATTGAAAAAGGTCTATAATGGGTCAATAATGATCGAAACTTTCATATTAAAGAGACAAAATAAAAATATTCGGCTTCCAGGTTAAAATTTTGAAATTTTACTGGTGGTTGTAAATATTAAGCTCATTAATTACTATTAAAGCCCTCATTTATAAATTTTGACCAGTAATAAAGGTTGATATTGGGCTTACAAGGGTAGACACTTTTGTATTTAAGTGTGTGTGTATTAACGTCTATTTTTATGAGTAGGGGGTCCATGACCTTTGTCAGATTCTAATTGTTGTCCATGACCCAAAAAAATATTAAGAACCACTGGTCTATATGGTGTAAGAATTTATTGAAAAAGTATACAATGAATTGCAATGAATTGAGCCCAATCTTTTTGTATTCACTTCGTCTACTATCTGAATATAACCTTATTGAGATTCACTCCATATGGGCGGCAAAAAATGTCTCCCACAAATAAACATAAACAAAAGGAGTGTGTTCTTTCGGGCTTGCAGGTACAGTATTTAATTAATATTTTAATTTTTATATAGTGGGAAGAATGTTGCTGCCAATGGACTCATATTCTATTTTACGACCTTTGTAATTGTACACGTACCTACGCTTTTACTTTGGAATACATTTGAATATAGCCTTGCATTGTTATCGTTGAAGAATAAACTTTCCCAACCCACCAGCATGACTACCAACATTGCAGCTAAGGAGTTGTTTCATTATTGACTATATTAAAGAATAGACGGAAGGAGAGTGTTTACAACCGAATCATTTTGGCCAAAACATTATAAAATATTATTTCAGTAAAATACATTTAGTTTAATTTTCCTCACACCGTGATAATATCAACAAGTATTGAATATTGGTCATGTTCCTTACATCGTGGAATATGACCAGGACTTTTCCTCTCATTTACCGACGTTGCCTACTTGGGGATTTTAAGCTATTTAGCGTAATTGGGTGCACTATCACATTTAGACGCCAATGTACAAAATAAAAAGAGAAGGAATAAAATTAGAATTTCAATCCAGAGAGGTTTTTTAGTTATCTGGCGACTGGAACGTCAAAGTTTTAATCCCGGCTGGTTGTATTGGGGTTTATTTTCCCTTCTCTCTCCAAACATATAATGTACTTTTAAATCATACATTTTTAATCTCCAGTGACGTAAATAGTATCTTAGTGAAAAAGAGTTCTTTGGAAAATAATGTTGGTTTTCAAATACGATGACTTTTTAACCGAGTTAAAATAAAATCTGGTTGTTATCCATTCTATTACGTATTCATTTATTATTATTACACGGTATTTTTTGTTTTGTTTTCATGCAATCTCAATGTTTATGTAGACTCAAGCGATACAGAACGACGCCGTAAAATATGGGATGGGTGGCAATTCTAGTGTGAAAGTCATAATATCTGGGGATGTGGTATCGAAATAATAAGCCGGAAACTTTATCCAAATGTCCTGTTTTTAATGTTTTTAAGAATGAGAAATGTGGTTGTTTTTTCTCTATATTTCTAGGTTGTTTGTTTTCATCTAGTAGAAATAAATACAACTTTTACATTATAATGGAGTTTTTACCATAACTTAAATTAAATCACTAAAAATAATAATGTGATCACAATATTGTAAATTAGGGCCTAGTTATGTGTCTAAGCTCATTTTCGACCAAAGTAGCAGGAACATTCAATCAGGCTATATAGAATGCGAGCTTAAAATTAAAATATCACTAAAGCAATCACATAGATTATAACCCCCTCCCCCCCAACCTCCCTGTAACAACGTCCCCTCTCATCTCTACCCCAGTAATGCCAATATGAAAATATTACAAAGGGACAGTCAGACTCGGTGCAAATGAATGTCATCTTTTCATATAAAAGTGTTTAAATACTAAGAAAATGTTACAGTCAAATTGATTGAATTCAAAGTTTTGGCAAATTTAATAATAAGAACAAACATGCTCATCATTCTATTGTTTGTGAATTATTAATGTGAAACGTTGGGTTCAGTCTGTACTATACTTACATGCAGCAGATGTCTGCTACCATCAGCAATATAATGTGAATTTTCAAAATCGGAAAGAGATCCCCTGAAGGTTTTGCTTGTGAATTACCTGATGCCAAGGCAGGGAGGCCAGAAGTCAGGGCGTGGCATTAGGCATTCCTTCATGTTGCCCGATATTTAGAAGAGAAATGATAAAGAATAGAATATTGTTGCTGATTTGATTAACCAAATGAGAGGTTATTTAGAGGATGATGGAAGTGTATTGCTATATAGTACAAAACACATGAGTCAGAAATTACTTGGTTATTTTGAAGGAGAAATAATCACTAGTACAGTGGCTCATATTGCTGACATTGTCACATTTCTAGAGACTGCTTCAATTGTGCTACGAGCGTCTCACGACAACCACAATTCTGAACAACTTGAAGAATAAAAACTGAGTATTATCCGTACAGTAGCAGATCTTATCAGATTATTAATGTCACAGGTATTCCTGATAGTTTTCAGACACTTTAACCATTCTTGTAACTGGAAATATCTTCTACATTTCCAAGATTTATATCATACAATAAGTATTTTTCTTCCATCATGTGTTACTCACTGCGAGCCTGTAAAAAAATAAACTCGACAATAGTTTGGTTTCCTTTATATATAAATAGTTAATAAACACACATAATTGATAAATGTTGTTGAATTTTATGATGTCAACAGATTTTAATAAACTGAATTTTGTTTTGATTTTTTTTATCCAATACATGTGGTTTTAATATATTTTTAACGATTTTTAGCGTTTTAATTGGAAATGACGAAATAATTTTATGTTCACCTACAGCCTACATAATACATGCACTTGAGCTACTAGTTTTCTGAATAGTTTTAATATTATAATTCAAATTAAATATAAAGATATAATATAATACAGCATATTTATAAATATGTATCAGCTGAGTGAATGGGAAAGAGGTAAGAAGTGATTTAGACAAACAAAATATAAAAATCGTCCTAAAAAGATTATTATCAAGAGTTACCTGAGAACTTTAGAATTATAGATGTCTATGACCGTTCATCATACTAAGAATTTAAAAACTTTTTTTTAGTAAATTTTATAATCTTTCATTTATCTTCGGTCCATCTTTGGACTAAAATACATGGTTCTCAAGATTTTGTTTATTTTCAATCCAATGACCAATTATTTCCGCCATTTTTTCAAGATGGTGGCTTATCAATCAAGCCTACTTTGGTAGAATTTATTCCATCGTTCTTATGAGACTTTTTTCACATAGAATCCGTAGATAATTTTTTTCAATTATCTTCGAACGATTTTTAGCGTTTTAATTGGAAATGACGAAATAATTCTATTTTCACCTACAGCCTACATAATACATGCACTTGAGCTACTAGTTTTCTGAATATTTTTAATATTATATCTCAAATTAAATATAAATATATAATATAATAGAGCGTATTAATAAATATGTATCACTTGAGTGAATGGGAGAGAGGGAAGAAGTGATTTAGACAAACGAAATATAAAAATCGTCCTAAAAAGATTATTATCAAGAGTTACCTGAGAACTTTAGAATTATAGATGTCTATGACCATTCATCATACTAAGAATATAAAAACTTTTTTTTTTAGTAAATGTTATAATCTTTCATTTATCTTCGGTCCATCTTTGGATTAAAATGTATGGTTCTCAAGATATTGTTTATTTTCACTCCAATGACCAATTATTTCCGCCATTTTTTCAAGATGGTGGCTTATCAATCAAGCCTACTTTGGTAGAATTTATTCCATCATTTTTATGAGACTTTTTTCACATAGAATCCGTAGATAATTTTTTTCATTATCTCCAGGTTAATCTAAACTTAATGTTAGATTGATAATATTCAGACGAGCTAGAGGACGTAATGTGAAAAACACACACTTAAATCCCGTTTTAAAAACAATTTCACTCTTGGCAAATTTAATTTGCTCTACATTGTAATTTTAACTATTATAATATTCACAGTCTTATCAAAACCCTTAAAATTAAATTGACGAGATTTATATAATACTTGAACTATCTTATTTAAATTGATAATTCAAGATTTCCTTGATAAAACAATCTATTCAAATTCAAAGGCGATGGAACTTTTTTGGTTTGATGAGTACATGTCTTTTATTTTAAACATATTTTTATGAAGCCAATATTTAATGAGCTATTAGCGAGTTTGTATTTTAAATTGAGGTCTGGGAAATGGGAACTTGATTGTTATACTCTTTGTTAAACAGTGTTTCTTTCAATAGGTTGGTTACCTGGTGGTCTAGGGCTAAGGTGTCAGACTTCTGTGCTGGTGGCCGGGGTTCAATCCTCGGTCCCGGCACAAATTTATCTGATTACCAAACCCTTCCTTCACCTCTGACAAGACATCTTGTGAATGTGGGGAATGCCAGGCCTCCACCGTGGTTCGGATTCCACGTTAAACTGTAGGTCCTCCATTTCATCTCACGATCACCCTACCATTACACATTAGCGTAAGTGCGTATAACCCGAACGGGTAGTAAGACGCGGTGCTAATAATAATAATAATAATAATAATAATAATAATAATAATAATTCAATAGGTTTATGTAACAGTGTATAATAATTCATTTATGTTCTTTGCTGAAATATTATGTTATTTTTTCCCTTCAACATATCATATTATCTTATTTCTTATATCTTACAAATTTTTAATGTCTCAATTTTTAAATAAGGAAGCGAGATAGTATGTTTGGTGCGGAAACAAGAAACGTGGAAGTCTATTGAAACTATGTGTATGGAACATAATAAATGTAGTAAACAGATGGTTCAAGAATAAAAGGGAAACCCATACATTTACATGATACAGTTGGGATAGGGGGCAAAGGTCTATACTGGATTACTTCCTTATGTACAAGGAAATGAAAAGGAAGACTGTAAATGTTTATGTGATAACAAGCGTGTATTTAGATAGTGATACAGGTTTCTGGTAACAAACATTGTGAGATGGAAGGGTAGTAGAAAAGACAGAAAGAAGAATAAGGGTGCGCAAGAATTAAAAATGAAGAGGAAAAAGAAATGTATTTAAGAAAGACAAGATGAGCAAGGATGCGATGTAAAGTGTAGAAGTGGAATGGGAAAGGCTTAAAAAAAGTTTTGTGGGAACAAAATAAGATGTATGGTTGAGGAATTGTGCTAAAAGGATGTGGAAGGAGACACAATGGTGAAACGATGGAGCGAAGGAAGCAGCGAGGGAGGATAACAAGGCATTCAGAAGAAGTTTTAAAAAATAAATGAAGAAACAGTGGAAGAGTATAGGGAGAGAAGAGTAAGGTGGCTGGTATAGGAACCCAGGAAGGATTGGATGATAAAATGGACAGAGACGCTGGAAAGAGGTGTGGAAGGAAGTAAGGTGCTCTATAGACAGTTAAAAAATAGGTGGATAAAAATTACGTTAGAATTATAGATGAAGAAGGAAGAATAATGAAGACAGGAGAAGAAGAAGAGAAGAAACTATATAGGGAATATTTAAGAAGATGTTCAACCCAGAAAAGGAAAGTTCTGAGAGTGAAACAGAGGGGCATGAAGAACCAGAAGAAGACGAGGGAATAAATTTCACATGGAAATCGGTGGAGGATGTATATCAAATAAAATGACACTGGGAAAAGTATCGGGTATGAATTAACTAATGTTGGAAATAATAAGAGCTGTGAAAGAAGCAGGAATAAAATAGATTTACAGAGTGATGAGAGTGGAATATACAGATAATATAGTACTGAAAGACTGAAAGAAGGAATTATTTGACTAATTTTTAAAGAAAGGAGGCAGAAAGAGGTGTTTGAATTATAAGGAAATAATCCTGATCTGCCACTGTACAAAATATATATTAGAAGATACTGGAAAAGAGAATAAGAAATAAAGAATGAATGAAGGTGGGGAGATGAACAGCATGAATTTAGGGAACAGAGGTCTACAATATACTTTATCTTCACTATATGACAGCCGATGGAAAGAAGGTATGAATTAGGGAAGGACTAGGTAAATATTGTATTTATGGATGTGGAGTGGACATATGATAGTGTAGATATAAATATAGACTGTATCCGAATAGTCTACTTCACGCACCGCCAACCCTTGACGTTCACTCAATAGTTGCATTATCAATCACGTGTTAAAGTGCAAATCCATCCGAATAGTCAATAAGTGTGCTAATGCACCCCTCACACGCCCTTGAGTACAAGGGCTACAGCAAGTTACCCTTGACACGCCGTCGATGTGGTGTTGATCAGCATTTGTTTAATACTTCGTCTGCTAGAGAGAAAGAGAGCTCGTAGAGTAATGTGATCTTTGAATACTTACATTAAATATACTGGTTGCTTTGTAATTTTGTAGAGTTTTATTGTGTTGTATTGTGTTGGATAATTTGGCTAATTTGTCATGTGCAGTGAAAATAAGTCACCACAAATCTGTAATTAATTCGGGATGATAGATGGCGTTTGAAATAATTTCTAAGCTCATTGGTAGGAAGCAGCACTCAAGGGACTCAAGGGTGTGGAAAGGATATTTTGCCGTTAGAATAGTCTGTTGCAGTCTTCGATCTCAAGTGCGTGTTAAGTGTAAAGTCATCAAAACTGCATCATGTTGAGTGTACTTGACTATTAGGATACAGTGAAAGCTTGGAAAGTGGTAAAGGAGGCTGAAGTCTAAAAAAGGAGTTGTAATGAGAGTGAGGAGTATGTATTAGGATAACATGAACTGTGTTAAGATGGAGAAGGGGTGGACTGAGTAGCTCCAAATAAAAAAAATGAGTTAATCTGGAGGTGCTGTCTGACCCCTACTATTTGTAATTATAGTGGAAATGGTCATAAATAAAGTTTTAAGTAATCTTGGGGAGGACAGAATTAAAGCCATGATGTTTGTGATAACTTGTTGGTATGGGAGGAGAAGGAAGAGGCAGTATAGGAACAGTTACAGGAATATAGCGAGGAAGTG
>CABFOW010003842.1:0-14823 GCA_902141385.1 Timema californicum
TTAATGAATGTGTGAAAATTCCAGAAATTTGATAACATTATCTGACTTTTAACTGACTATACAAATTCTCTGAATTTTCCCTGTTTTCTGTAAATGAAAATATAAATTACACAAATATTTTTTTACTAATATGTTTATAATATTTATTAAATGTATGCTACAAGTTGTTATTAACATTACCTTCCTTTGTTTGGTGATTTTTAAAACCCGTTCAATTAATTTCCGTTTGTCTAAAATGATATCATTGTGGACCTGCAGAAAAACCAAGCCAATGAGTTTGCTTTCCACCATCGTTGTCCTCAATCATGTATTTATTAGACGCAACAATAACACTAACACATTTTGCTTTTTTAGCGCCTTCAACCACGTCTTACTAACTGTTTAGGCTATACTATGCTTGTGTACTAATTACTGGTTTTAGGGATTAGGAAGGCTATATTTAGAGGAAGTGTATCCACATTCGCGTGGATATAGCGTGTAAAGCTATTTCAGATGAACCACCCTCAGTACACCCAAAGGAGATTCTAACCTCAATCTCCCAGTAATCAACGGTCTAGTCTACTGCGAGAATAGCGTCTTAGAACATGTAGCCACCGATGCGGGTACAGCCAGTTATTATTAGCTGTCTTTGCATAACCTCGAACTGATATTTTTTGTTATATTAACAATTCTTGTCCGTTCACCTGGCACTTTTCATGCCGTCTTTTCCTTTGATCCGCTCATGTGTTTATTTCGGCTAATTTTTTTTAAATGTGTCTGTTGCCTGACCATTTGCGGGAGAAGGGGGAATTTACCACCCCCAACCCATTGGTTCACCCCTGTAGGACCTATAAATGTCAAAGAAATCTCCTAAAGTGATCATGATCAGAATGGAATGACCTTAGCCAAGGTCACTATGGAGTTATTCAGTTCAACAAATCACGGAAAGGTTGTGGGAAACGAGTACAGTAAAAAGAATTTATGGGTGTGCCATCTTAGTTAGAGCAAACAAAATAAATGGTTGGACAAGAATGAACAAGCTTTCTCATATTGTGTATTATGGCTTGGAAGAAAATTTTCAATAATAGATTTTTACTTTTTAGTGAACTACCCTAGAGTAAGTTTTCCTCATAAAACAAATACACTATCTTGGTTCTCACAGTAAAATATTATAAATTTAAAACCTAATTTTCAAATATTTTTAATAAATTCCCAATATTAAAAATAAGTTATTTATTTGTAAACTACCATAAAACTATCTGTAACTTGGTCATCATAAAAAAATTTATCATTTCCAGATATTAATTATAACTGAATTTTCAAAGGTAATTTGGAAAAATTTCAAATTTTCTATAATTTGTTGGAAGTTAACTACCGTTAAATCAATATATTAAGGCAAACAAGCACAATTCTTATTTATTATAAAAATGTCCCCCGACACCAGTTTATAACAAAAACACTAATGCGATTTTTTTTAGGATTCAATTTATAAACCAGTCACCAGCAAACCACCTTTCAACTAATATTTACCCACAAACTATATAGTGTCATTTTAGAGGTCAAACACTCCCTTAGTATCCATTCCAAGCAAAATCGTTAGGGCCATTTTCAAAACATTTAGAATCCTAAGAAAATCACTTATCAGTAAACTGCGCTTAATTTGAGGGCTAGAATCAAAATTTAAAAAAAAAAAACCAAGGTGTTGCTTTATAAAATCTAATTATCAAGTTTGAACAAAATCCATCTAACCATATCAGATCTGTGATAAGGCAGACAGACAAACCGAAATGTAAAATCCACTTTATTTTGTGTTCAGCCATACACAAAGAGTAAAGATTAATAATAATCCCAAAGTAAAAGAAATTCCCAATTACAATACTTTCTCTTGATATAAAAAGTAAAAAATAAATATGTAGTAATCGTCAAAAATCAATCTGGTCTACTCTCACCAGTAGCCCAACCAATTTTCTGGTCAAGAAGATGCCACAAACTTGCAGGAGGCACAAGATTTTTTTAAAAAAAACATGCACTGCATAGCATGTTTAAGGTTTTAGTTTCAATAATGGTTTAATTCGAATTTTTCTCTCGTACTCCACATTTTACTACCCGTTCAGGTTATTCTAATATCTACACTGATGAGGTAAGGATTAACGGTAGAATCTATATTCTGTAAAAAGTGTACCCACACTTGTATGTAATTTTTTTTATTCTCTTAGTCCTGAGATTCAAGCATATTGACCTCTCCATTACCAGATATAAGATAAGACTTACTATTTAAACCGGTTTCCATAAGTATGGGTTATTTTGAAATTGAAATGAACAGTAACACAACTAAATCGGTCTGTAAAGTCCTTTTTACCTCTGTACCAATATCTTATACAGGATGATTAATATAGAACAGATGCATTTCATTATGAATTTATTTTAACACGAATGGTGTAAGTAGCAATGTATTGCGTCTTAAATGTACAGTATCTCTGAGAAATTACTTTATTAAATGTAAAAATGTCTACCCTTCGCCTTAAGGTACAAATGAACACATCGTTCCATGTTTCCGGCCGTTCGTTTAAGCATGATGATGTCAATATCGTTGATTTCACGTGTATTGTTCACCTCCAAATCGTCCACTGTCTGAAGTCATGTAGCCTTTCCTTCAAATAACCACAGAAAAAAAAAATCTGGTGAGGTGAAATCTGGTGATGAAATTGATTACAAGTTCCTGGAGATAATCCAGTCGTCAAAGAAACTTTGTATCAGTGCCATGGAATAATGTGACGTATGACAAGTGGCACTCCCCTGACGCAGCTCAATAGCATCAACTTGTTCAATGAATTTCAAGCACATATGTGTGTACTGTGCGGTGTTCACAGCTCCATCGGAAAAAAAATTGGACCAACTATTTTGTCTTCAAATATTGAACATAAAACTCCAACTTTTACTGGGTGGATATATGCTTCCCGAATGGCATGCAGATGTTGTGCGACCCAAACACGTGGGTTAAATACTGTTAGTTCACGTAGCCACAAAGGTGGAACCACCTGTGAACCATGTTACGAACAGTATACCAGGATTTTTAACAATGAACGTCTGTAACCAACGACTATATTCCACTATTTTTTCCTTATCTAGCTCCAGAAGTTGATAAACTGCCGTCATCCTCTACGGCTTCCGCTTATTTAGCCTTCTTCACTGCTCTTTGACACATGAGTACGAGTGTCCTGTTTCCTGAGACAGATGCTTTAACTACATGCGTGGTGACCACAGCATTCGCACCTGAGCCCCTAATTTTTAAATGTGCTAGTAGCGATTTCCTAGTGTATTTCTCTTATCTCGCACACAATCTCACAAAACCCTGATTTTGAAACTTCTGCGCTGCGAAAACTGAAGTCATACGATCGAATAGCGAGCGGATTCTACTCGCCTGCCTCACACCGTGCGAGACAGAGCCTGCCTGTCGAATGGAGCACAATACAACAAAATGGATGCCCTCTTCGGTTGCAACATTTTGAGAGAGATTTTGTTGAAATAAACCTACCATTGTACAAAATAGGCTTACAGAAGCATATAATGTGATTGATTTGTACACACTTTATGCAATTCTTCAATAAAGATATTAATTTGGGTGAAATTATAATATTATATCTTAATTTTTTAATATACTTTAATTGTCAGTTTGGTTGAGTCAGTAGACTGATATTTTAATGATCTAGAGTGCGCGTGTCCAAATCCTGTCATGTCTATTAGTTTTGTAATTTATCAAACTGAAAAACAAACCCTTTAATTTTAAATTATTCTATTAGTAAACATATTAGTTTTAAATATTTTTATAAAAGTATACAAGATATTTGAGGTTACGTAGACCACTATAATATTATTCTTCAAAAATAACTTTAAAAGTTAGTAAATTAAAAACAATCCATTAATTATGAAATGTTGTAATTAGGTAATTATTTAAAAACAAAATTAGTGGATTTTATGAGATAAAAATAAACACATTTAAAAATTAGGCTATGCAAGCTAATTATGATTCGCATGGTAAAAACATTTAGGGCATATTTATGTTTTAAAAAGTTGTGAAAATAAAATAATATTTTACTGAAATCTAATTTTTAACAAGTGATTTAAATTCAGACAAAAAATTAAAATTATATATTCGAAGTGATAATGATCTCGTAAACATCTGAGTTTCAGTCAAACACTCCATCAAGTATGCTAAAGTGGAAATTGAATACAAAGACGGTTTAACTTCTACTCATATAACCTGAGAACATTTTGAGACAACAAACTTAGATGCATACAACTGGAAGATATTTTCCTAATAAAACGAAACAAATCGTTTTACATGATGCACTCAATACAATAATAGTGTTTACTTTCAGTTACGATCTTGTATAATGGCGTTTTGTGGAATCCCATCGCCTCAATCCTTTGGCACGTCATGGTTTTACAATGTTGCTAGATTGAAAACTCAGTCGCAAGCGAAACAACACTACACATACTCGCACGACAGTAGAAACCTTTCAAAATTAGCATTTTTTAGTACAGCCTGCGATTTGCAAGTTCATAAGCTTCGAATATTTTCACGAGTTTCAAAATTAGGGGTCCTGAACTTTCACAGCAACCGATGGAAGTGCGTGACAAATTTTTAATAATAATAATAATATTTAGCACCGCGTCTTACTACCCGTTCGGGTTATACGCTTTAAGTACTAATTACGCTAATGGAATAGGAATTGGGAAGATTGTATTAGAGGAAGTGAACCCGCATTTGCGTGGAGGTAGAGTGGAAAACCATTTAGGAAAAACCACCCTCAGTACACCCGACCCAGATTCGAACCTCGATCTCCCCGTCCTCGGCGGTCGAGCTCAACACGACAAGCGCATTAGCTAACTACGCCACCGAGGCGGGTGGCAAATTAATTAAACTCCTGGAACTCCCACGTGATTTGAAAGCAAAATTGATTGTTACGATTTATTCAAATGAAAAGCATTAGTTTTAGATGAATCATCCTGCAGATATGTATGCAGCTTGGACAAATTTTCATCGAAAATAAATTCCACAATTAAATATGTATGCATGTATGTATTTATGTATATATTCTGTATGTATGTGTGTATGATTCTCAACCGTAACAACTTGCTCTAGCCCTAACAGAAGATATAGTGCGCTTTAACCACTATACCTGACAGTGAACAGAATATTTTTGAACCAAAATCTATTAGTAAAATATACAACGGCTGACTTTTTATCAACGTCAATAGTGCAAGCCAAGGAATCCTCATATAAAATCATACATATTTTTATTTTTAAATAACGAAGATCTTTAAAGAAAAATTATTGAGATATTTAACACACACTTCATAGTAAATAAAAATTAATATTTAGTTTAATTTGAAAAATGAAACATATATTATTTTGAATAATAAATATTTATTATACTGTACTTGAAGCTAGATTGTTTAACTAACAGCTTTAAGAAAATAATAATCATGAAAGAAAATCGTACGTTTTGGTTAAGCTTTTTATTTATTAAAAGTAGTTATATTTTTGTAATGCTATTTCCACAAGCTCAACCAAAAAAACTTAAATAAACAAAAGAAGCAATGCGTCCCAATCTACGAAGCGGAACAGAAGCAAACGGATAAAAAAAACTTCACTCCCCACCTACTCTTGACAATTATTACGATACCAACATTTTAGGGTTGCCCATCAACTGTACTCTCAGATTTATTCCACAATGATCTCATTATTTAAAAACAGCATATATTAAGGAAGATAAATTTGACATATTTGTCCACGCCATGGAGGTAATTTAAAGGTATATGACCTTTATAGAATGAACAAAAGAAAGACGCTAAGGATGTTGAAGGGAAAGGGAGATCATGTCATTAACTAGAATCTTACTTTTTTTTCTGACAAATAGTTTTATTTTTATTTTACTAGGGTATTAGAGTGCATTTCCTGAATCAACTTATTATATCAACACACGCCTTATATAGTAAATTTAATCATTAACAAACACAATATCCAGTTCACCCGGTAGTACATCGGCACGAATATACACAACTTAGATGAGAGATTTTATTATAAGTTGTAAAGAGATTTATTCACCGAAAAGTTTATATTCTTATGCTCCATAAGGCCAACCTGGAGCTAAAGTGGGGTATGTGTTAAGGGGGCCGTCTACCGGAGCGCTAAGTCGAGTTGTAGACGTCAGGAAGTCCTAAGATACTTGAGAAGTATTTTTGTTTTAAAATATGGTTCCCTTCAAAATGGAGGAAAGAGGTATCGACATGTTGCTATAAGAATAAAGACCTTACATTATAAACTAGTGTAATATTTTATAAAACATCATGAAACTGGAAAGATGAAATTAGCTAATTTTCAACAACGCCCAACCCAAAATGTTGCAGTTCAGAGATCAAAGTAAATGGTGGGAAACATAGATCTACCATTCTCAAACAAATAAAGTCATTTTTAATAGGATAACCGCATTTTGGTGGATTTGAATCTTAATGACAATACCAATAAGTAGTACTGCAATGTGAAGATATTTCCCTTCAAGTAAACGACATCTTAATGTGTAATATATCACCTAGGTAACACTTGCTCAACTTCCTATCATCTACTCTTAAGGAAACTCGTCGCAGATCCAACTTTGTTTCGTCACGAACTGTATTTCAATCCCGTTTTGGCAAACATAATGAGAGGGCCTTTCTTCTTCTTGTTTCTCTTCCTACTCTCATATTCTTATAGACTTATTTCATTATGAAAATAATACAACTTGATGATAAAGGAGAAGGGGAGGGAATGAATGACCTATGTCTGTATCTCACCCCCATCAAGAAGGAAGTCGTGTTGTACGCCTTGTGTGCACTGCTGAGAGCAGAGACGCCCCAGGGCATGTGATGTCTTCCAACTGTAAATGAAGACGGGCTCCAGTACACAATGAGAGACGACGGAGTCTTGACAGCGTCTTCAGATCTCCCAAGACAACTGAGAAGAGCTCACAAGAAAAATCGGTCATGTCCTTTTGGAATAACCCCTTCAATTAGTTACAGTAGAATATGGTTAGTTCAAGGTAGCTTTGGCTTTTTCTTACAGTTGAAAAGTTAATTAAATAAAAAATTCAAATATGCGTACACTCTCTTACAAGTGCTGTAGATTGTCTTAACTTGATGAAGTGTTTAAACACATTTGCGAAAAGAGTGAGTGCGGAACTGTTTTAGTAACGTTTCAATTTTCTTTAGGTACTTTGTCCTAAACTACCAATAACATCCTCACATATGTGGGCTTTGTTATAACCTACAGATCCTTTAGTAATTTAAGGGCCTTCCTTTCGTCGTTTAAGCCCTTGATCTACAGGTTTCGTCATGTAGGGACTTGGGTCTTATATGTAGTTTCCCTTGTCATTTAAGAGCCCGAGTTACTATTTCTTTGGTAAATTGCTATGAGTATCTATGGCGACTCTGAGAATAACATTTTGTTAAATACCAAAACTCTACAGCCGCGTTTTACAGCCGGTGTGCCGCGGAACATTGATGTGCCGTCAAGGACCTGTGGCGCGAGAGTTTGAAGGGAGGATAAAAAAAGCTATAAAATATTTGAAGAATAAAAATAAATCTTTTAAAATCCATGATAAACATTTTTCTTTTATAACATAATTTTACTATTAAAATCTCAGCTATTGATTTTCACGTGAATACGTCTTTAAATTTGCTATCATACGGGGGCAATCCAAAAAACCTAATGATAACAAAATCGGGGGATACAGTTTGGCGATGTGGTTTCGAATCTATCCTCTACATCCAAAATTAAATTATACCACTGGATAGCTAAAGGATCAAAGAATGCATTACGATACGCGAGAACAGTGACGCATCGCGCGCGGTGGAGGGGGAAGCGCCGCCATTTTGAGGTTATTTTGCTGCGTATCGAGATTTGCAATTAGTATAACTTTTGACTCGGAGAAGCTACGATGTTCGTTTAAGTTTTAATCGTCAGCTGTCGTCAAAATCTATCGATTGTATATAAAACATTAGTTTAAAGTAGTGACAGTGAATATAATAAGGTGTTAGAATACCATAAATCTTGATGTATCTTGTATGCCATTTGTGTCGTACTTTTCGTATCACAGACCTATAATTAATAAAGTTATATTGTAACACAATAATTATTTGTTTCCTTGCTTTTATCCTAAATACATAAATAAAAATATTTTACTTAAAAATATATATAACCCGTTACATAAACGTATTCACGTACAACACACGCCGTGTCCATGACACAGCCACACCCCATTTTTTTTAACACAATCTTGATGTTCATTTGTTTAATAAATATTATATGTATCACAAAAGGACGATAAATATAGGCCTTTTTTTTTAAAAACAATCCGTTTTATTTTCTACATTCGAATATAATTGGATGTATTTATTTATTCAAATTTGAGTATATGTAATCCACTACAATCATATTCCAAAATTCAAACTATTATTTTTTAACAAAACATCTAACATGAACAATTTAAATTTTTAGTTTGTTTTTATTTCTTCTATACACCATAAATACATTTATTTTAAAAACAGTCGTCTAGTAAAGTGCTAAACTGTGAAAAAGGTTGTGTGACGATTAATAGACTGAATTGTTAGGGATTAGGAAGGTATAATTTAGAGGAAATATACACGCATTTATCTGGAGAGGGGGGAAAACATTTAGGGACAAAAAACATAACTGAAGCCTATCGAGATTCAAACTCTGACATACCCACCACCGGCGTACGAGACTAATGTCATTGTCCACGTGCCCACCAATGCAGGTATTAAATAGTCAAGATCCCTTGTGTTTAAGGAGGCCGCCTACCAGAGCTTCGAGTCAGGACCCCCACCTCACTCCACGGGTAACATCTGGTTCAGGTAGGGGTAATACAGTTATAACCAGATGTTACACCGAAGTGTAGTTGCATGTGATCTATTTTAGAAAGCTGTGGAATTATTACTAGTGAAACAGTTTCATCATATTTTAAAAAATACAACAAAAGTGAAAAGATATATACTTTGAAATTAAAACACTATTGAACTATCCCAAATTCGCTGTAATCAAGAAAAGAATGCCGAAGACCAAACTTGATACGTTTTTAATTATGTATATAATACCCCTGTTAATCGGCCATGAGATCGACTCTTAAGAAGTGGTTTGTTATTTCAAAATATGGTTCACGTCAAAATGGAGGCGAAAGGTATCAACTTGTTCTTAAGGGATTAAAAACCTTACATTATTTGTTATTTATATATAGTTTTTTTAATTTACGAAAATGTGAAATTACTGATTTTCAACAATGTTTCACATGAAATGTCCCAGTTCTGAGAACAAAGTACAGAAATAGTTAAATACATGGATCTAGCTTTCCTAAAACAAATAAAATTATTTTTGGATAGGGCCAAAACATAATACTTTACGATAGTAATTAGATAGTTGACGATCGTTCTAATGCTTTTGAAACTTCAGAGCTGTCATTAGCATAATAAATACAGCAATATAAAAATATTTCCCTTCAATAAGGAGACACCTTTATCATTTAAAATAAAACCAAATTTTGCTGAGATTATAAGAAATACTAAACCGAAAGATGACATGAAGGGTTTTGCCAGAAAGTTCACCAACAAGCAACACTGGAGAATACTTTTGTTAGCACGTGCTTTCTCGTCTTAGAAAAGTTTCGCTGTGAAGTTCTTAATCCTCATAAAATATTAATATTGGTAAAAGAAAGTGCTGAGATCATTGTTGGTAGAAGAAAGCGGTGGGAGAAGGGGTGGCGTAGGGTAGGCGGGGAGGGTATGGAACTTTTTAATCTTGGCTTTCAATATTTTAGTTTTATTTCTTTCAGATGAAAGTGAAAACAACCGATTGTTACATTTTACTTGCTGTTAGCATCTCTCTTCGGTATTAAAAACAAATATATTCGAGAATGAATGAAAATATATTCCGAAAAGGAAATATTTCCTTAGAAAAAAAAAGCACGTATACGACAAAGATGTCATTAAAAAATATTACAAAAGATTAGACGTACACAGAAAAGGAGGAAGGTGTTGTAATTTATCTATGGGATACGCTTATTTATTACAGGAAAGAAATAGGATACATACATTTTTCTAATTAAATCAAAGCTCTTGAAAAAAGGAGGGCGCGCATAAGTAATGAATCAATTATTTAAATGCTTAGTTGAAAGGGTTTGCTGATAATTCTAGAGGAAATGCCCTGTAAGATGAACTTATAAGGGTTTCCAGACTTATTTGAATAAAACGGAAAATATCAATATTTTTATCAAAAAATTGTATAGCAACTATTTTATTAGACATTGTTTTATTGAAACCTATTGTGGAGATAGTTATAATTGACATTTTAATGAAACACCGCGTTAAAAAAAATATTTGACATAATTTTATTGAAACAGCAGATATAATTTATTTCATTATTTTATTGAAACATTGTGTGGGAATTATTTTATTGAAACATAGTGTAGAAATCATTTTACTATTTTATTTAAATAAAGTGTAAAATTATTTTCTTTGGCATCGTGGCAATGACCAACAACATAACAAGCGTACCAGTATAACCCGAAAAGCTAGCAAGACGCATTGCTAAAATAAACTTAACCATCCCCCCGTGAACAATTTATTATTGTCCCGATACATTGTTTTTAACACTTAAGAAGGTATTTTAGTGACAAACCTTCAAATAAAATTTAAACCGTAAGGACACGAGAATTACGGATATACACGCACGGGGGTCTAGGGGAAGTGTCAGTCGGTATCTCAATGGACTGGCTTGTCGTTGACGTGGGTGACGAGGTTTAAACATCGCCCGGGAGCACTAAGGGTGGTTGGTTCCCTACATGTGGTTTTCCTTCCCTCTGCACACCAATGTCTACCAAAGCGCTGAGACTTATTGCACAGAGAGTCAAGCCGGGACAGTAAAGAACCTTAAAAATAAATGGCTAAGAACCAGAACAGGAATTTATATACAGTATATCTAGGTTAGTAAAGGCTATTTATTAAATTATATAATGTATGCTTCTTTTTCTTCAACTTAATATCATTTTGATTTATTTTCCTTTTCTAAGAATGTATTGTCAAAGTCTGATGTATTCCTTTGTATTTTATTATAAATACCTTTTGATTTGTATTGAATTATATTTTAACGAATTTTCTCTACTTACGAATTTTAAATTGTAGTATAATTATTAAATAAAAATATTAAAAGAACCGGAACGCAATTAAGAACCAAAAATAACAGGAACTTTTATTTTTCTTTATCCGTAACCTTAAAAAAATAAAATCAATCGGAACAAGAACCAGAAACAATAAATATTTCTGTTCGACTTGCTGGTTTGCAATAGAGATGAGAATTTCCCGGGAATTTTTGAATAGGAAATTTATTCGCAGTGGAGGCTTGTGGTGGAGGGGTTAAATTGTAGAGCTTATTATACTTAAAAATATATTGTGTAAGAGACGAGTGGGTTATAAGCAGGGGGGAGGAGGACAAGGGGGGAGGAGTACAAGGGTGGAGGAGGGTTAGATAGGAAGCACCGGAGATAAGGGCTAACCTTATTAACATTATTCTAGCTAACTTATTGATGATAAAAAAATAAGTATGATTTATGAACATAACGGGTCAAAAAAGACTCGCATTCATTTGTTTATTTACTATAGACCTATGTTCTAATTACTCTAGTGTGTTAGGGATGAGGAAGGTTGAATTTAGTGGAATTACACCCGTAATAGTGGGAAAATATTCGTAAAAACCGCCCTCAGTACAACCGATTGGTATCGAACACCGATCTCATAGTCATCAGCAGTCTATTGCGGGAGTAGCGCGTTAGACCATGTGGCCACCGAAACTAGTTTGATGATGTTTCTGGTGTTTCTGCCCTTAGGAGAAATTAATCTTAACTATAAACGTTGAAATTTGGGATATCTATATCTCAATAACATTATAGTTCAATTTAATATGTTGAAATTATTTTACAAAAATAATAAATTGAAAATTTTCCGTTTTTGAAAACTTTCCAGAAAAAATATAGGGAAAATTTCCATTTCTCTATAGTTTGCCGACGTTCAGAAATCCCGTGTTATTTAAGAAGTGGTTTGTTATTTCAAAATATGATTCATGACAAAATGGATTCAAAAGGTATCCATAGGCCTAACCTTTACCCTTAATGTTTGATAATTTAAAATATGAATACAAATGTTGGATTAGCCCATCTTTAACGCAAAATGTTGCGGTTATGGAATTAAGGTAAAAGCTTAGAAATATATATCTAAAAAAAACCATACATTTTATAATGTTTACAATATAAAATGTTATAATTGATTGGTTTTGTAGCTTTAAAACTGCCATTTCCATTTTTAAAAATACCAATTAGGAGGGCGACCAAAAAAAAATCATGTGTTAAAAACCTTGGACTTAAAAAAAAGGGTTAAATGTTCGTATAATAAACCTCCAGAAAATAAACCTATTCAAGCCCACCCACCTGACAGTTTACTCAAGACCGCCCCCAAAGCACCCTTTCCAACGAACTACGAGGCTGTGATGAATCCATTGTCTCCCAGGTCTTATCAGATGACAGTCGAATGGGTCAACGCGCCATCTTTACAACCCTAACAGCTTCTCTACCTCGCTGACACGAGATTAACATCGGGACATCCCGAGTCCGGAAAGATGACTCTCCGCGAGGCACTTGTTGGGTCAGGAGGACCACTCCTGAAGTGGCAATCTTCGTGTAACAAAAGAGGGACTGCTACCAGGTGCCGATGAGCTCATAGATAACGGACTATAAGAGACACGTTGAAAGCCACCCAGACCGGGAAGAAAAGGTTGACCTTGGGTTGGCCTTTCAAAGAAACGTCGTCTTATTTGGATGTAACATTGTGATAGGGTAGCGTAGTGTATCAGAGCTACCAAAGCAATTAAAAACTGTACTATCTGTTTGATTATATCTTGGTTCGGCTCGTGATTGGAATACTCGTATAGGGCTGTCACTTTTCTATTACGTCATTTAAGATGGGTTTTCCAGAAAACTTAAGATTGAAATTTGAATGATAGAGGAATGAAATTTCAACCCTCATAAGTCGTAACAATAATTCCCGGGAAGTGATGTCTGTTGTTGGTGTTTAAAACAGGATGATTCGTGTTTGATGGAGAAATATTTGGGGCCCTCAAATAATGAGTTTTTTCAAAGGAAGAGGAGGTGGGACATTTTTTCGAATCAGTGTGCTTAGTTATCTAGTTCAAATTTCCTTTTATGTAAGATACCTAATTTTAAAAATACATATTCTGTAAATTTATAAATGAAACCTGATCTTAATAAAATCACACATTTGTAGCCGACGAGTTTCGCACGTCCATCATAGACTCTGCCTTAAAATATGAGTGAAGAATGAACCTGGTAACGCGACGTTTCCTTGATAGCTCAGTGGCCAGAGCATTGGCATACTATGTCTGAGGTCCCCGGTTCAATTCCCGTGTCCAGGTATCATTTTTCAATTTTTAGAATATTATATCTAGATGGAGTAATCCTTACTAAAAGCCATAAATAATAGCTTTGACTATTTGATTATTAAAATACACAGTTAAATAACCCACGTTAGTAACTATTATATATATATTATGTATGAATATAATAATATATTTATTTATTAGCAAAATTCCCACTTTTGTCCACACACACACAAATTCCCTTTACTTTCTCAGGTCTTCCGGTGGCAAACCCTAGAATTTAAGAAGTGTATAAGTTCAAATTTTATAGCAGCATACAACTTACAAACTAACTGAACTTATGGCAACTAAGGCAATACACCTAGCAGTATTTCACATTTATAGCTACACTAAAGGTGTAGGAATGTGGTAGTATTTTAGATAAATTGTTGCTTTTCCATTAAAAGTAACTCATTACATCAGCTCGGGATTAAAAACCTCGTCGGCCATACCAGATGTGACTAACAACTTTGGCTGTGTGACCACAGATGCGGATAATGTTGTGAGAAAAGCTATATTTTGTTTATGTTACAATCATGTATTTGTCTCAGACCCCTTTTACAAATTTTCAAATAAAAGGCTGTACAAAATGCGTATATTTATTTATATTCTAAACATGCATTAAAATATAAACAGAGTTACCATTTCAAACACGCGAGAAATAAAATAGAAATTATTATATTATATGTATACTGTATAACTTTACCTTTCATCTCCAAGCATGTAAAGTGTTTTTTTAAATAGGTTTTGTTCGAGATAACCCTTTAAAAGATAGAAATTAATTTTTTTTAGGAACCCAAGTTTGGTGTCAGAAATGTCAACATTGCTTTTTTGTGATTTTTTGTTTGTTTGGGAAAGTATTAAATTCGAGTTTTAAGTGAAAAAAGGATCTATATTTAGTTTCTATTAGACAAAAGCGTTTCTAAGTCAAAATAAAAGATAAAAATGTTTGCACAAAATATAAGCTCATTTTAATTAGATCGTAAAATATGAAATAAAATATTTTATGAATCATACACGTTATCATTATTATTATTATTAGCACCGCGTCTTACTACCCGTTCGGGTTATACGCACTTACGCTAATGTGTAAATGGTAGGGTGATTGTGAGATGAAATGGAGGACCTACAGTTTAACGTGGAATCCGAACCACGGTGGAGACCTGGCATTCCTCACATTCACAAGATGTCTTGTCAGAGGTGAAGGAAGGGTTTGGTAATCAGATAAATCTTTGCCGGGACCGGGGATCGAACCCCGGCCGCCAGCATAGAAGTCTGACACCTTACCCCTAGACCACCAGGTCACC
>CABFOW010003842.1:36217-66334 GCA_902141385.1 Timema californicum
ATATATATATATATAACCCTAAAATTAAAGGTATTTTATTGAAGTGCAAAAAGAGAAAAAAAAAATATTTTTCTTGAAATGCGCTTTTTGGTAACCTTTGTATCTAGACACCGTTTAACATTAAAAACAAAATTGCAGTTTTCTCATGAAAATGACATTAAGGGTATTTTAAATAAGCAGAAAATTTAATTTTTTATCATTTCCCGACAACTATTAGATTTAAAATAATAGATAATTATAAAGTTGCAGTAATATTAAAAATAACCATATTTTATTTAAAATATATTTTTAAATGACAAATTATAGTTTCTGAGCTATAAACAAACATATATGTATGGAGCACTTTGAACTGAAATTGATTGTTGTGCACTTTGATGGACAGAGATATTCTTCTTTTTGCAACGTTTCTTTAACAATGAATATTATTTCGTTTCCAAAACCTTACGATTTTTTAGTAAATGTCTCTATTTTAGGATTGATGTACCACATCATTTTATTTTTTAATGTGAATAAGCAAGAGCATTTTAATAAATGTCGTCTACGAAACAAAGTTGATACAAATGAGGAAAAATATTAGAGACCAAATTGGTGACCTGGTGGTCTAGGTGTAAGGTGTCGGACTTCTGTGCTGGGGGTCCGGGGTTCAATCCTCGGTGCCGGCACATATTTATCTGACTACCAAACTCTTCCTTCACCTCTGACAAGACATCTTGTGAATGTGGGGAATGTCAAGCCTCCACCGTGGTTCGGATTCCACGTTAAACTGTAGGTCCTCCATTTCATCTCACAATCACCCTACCATTACACATTAGTGTAAAGTGTGTACAACCCGAATGGGTAGTAAGACGCGGTGCTAATAATAATAATAATAATAATAATAATAATAATAATAATAATAATAATAATAATAATAATAATTAAGGACCAAATAAATCCCCGCATCGGTGGGCACGTGGACAAAGGCACCAGTAACGTCTTGTCTTACCAGTGACGGGGAGGTCGGGATTAGAATCCCTTGTTAGGTGCAAGAGGTTGATTTTCCCAAAGGGTTCCCCACGCTCACTCTCCTCAAAGTGGGTGCACCACCCCTAAACCCCTACCCTCCTCACCTTTACCGCACCAGTATAGCCCATACTGGTAGTACAACGTGGAGCACAAACACATTATCATCATCATCATCCTTGATATTTAACGTGTATTTTTTATGGACAAGTGATGTCAGCAAACGACTTACAAACAAACTCAAATCTAGAGCTAGCTAGAATACCCAGTGCTTCCAGCCTCCAATTTATCATTTCACGTGATAAACTTTTCAGCCACGAGATGAATCCAATTCGTGACCCTTGGATCACAAAAAAACTAATGAATGAACAAACGTTTTGAACAATAGGCTGTGAAGACATATTTCTGTTATAAAACGTTTTGTGTACCACATATTACTAGAGTGCGATGACCAATATAAAATACAAACATTTTTTTTGTGCCGTAATGTATAATAATATACTATTTTGTTTGTGTAATTTTATAGTTATTAATAATATCTATCAAAAGTTGCAGCTGCAAATCACACGACTTGACGTATAAATACACGTAAGTAGATATTTTTACTTTTCTAAGAGTCCTATAAAAATCGTACACCAGTTACTAGCCGTACGGAATCTTTGCGTTTTTACACTAATAGGGTAGGGATGATTGTATTAGAATTTTGAGTAAATTCACCCACTTTTCGTAGATGAAAAATGGGAAGCCATTTAAGAACAAACATTTTCAGTAAAACCGACCAAGTATCTAACTCCAACATTGATACAACCAACGACATGTTTGTTCAAGAAACCAGTGCGGGCTAAACCGGTATTAAAGGTAAAATACCCACCCTCTCTCTCGATCCACCATATGAGAAACAATAGTCCTATGTACGACTGAAAAACGGTAACATCCTGACAAATTACGCTCCCGTTTACACGTGACCATGCCAACAAACCGCCGGTCATGTTTTCCAGAGCATAAACCACTTCTTTTTTTTACTGTATTTTTTCCGCAGCAAGCTGAAAGAATAATTTAGTGGCGTCGCCACGTCATGTGTAATTCACACCGGACACGCGAATAACGCCGGTTAGTTACAGTTTCAAAAGGTCCGGTAGAGCGGCAGGACAGCTCATCGAGGCTCCATCAGATGGGACGCTTCTGCGAATATCCTTCCCTTTCAGATTTTCATTTTGTCTGTTAACAAGGCACACAATCCAAACGTGTGGTTAGGTGCGATGCCAAAAAAACTATTAACGATAAACTGGTCAAATGAATATGATTCTATCTTGTATAAAGGAATGACCGACACGCTTTGGTGGTCGAATGGTCTAAGGCATCATTCTCCCAATAGACTGGATGGAATTTCAATGACAGGAAAATCGTGGTTCGAATCACATTCGGGAGTATTGATGGCATTTATTCCTAAATGATTTAAATTCTACATTCTCCCACCATGCAAATGCAGGTACACGTCAATCAATGAATCCCTTCGTATCCCTAACACATTAGCGTGATAAGAGTCATCTTTTTTCCCCTAGTGTGGAGTTTCCCTCTGTGGAATATTGTAGAAGCGTAGAAAAGTGTTGCCCGGCTGCAGGGCTTAAAGGAGAAGTTGATTGAAGGTTATATTGTTGCGGTGGGATGTTACCATGGAGTGTTACTCAATTAAGTCACTGTCTTCTCTAATAATAGTGTTGAAATCCCAATGTAAGAATTATTTAAGATAATATTTATCAAGAGTTGGCCACCCCTTTCCATACGACGATCGGCGACCTTGGTGCGGGGATCCTCAACAAGTCCCTAGATATCTTCTACAAAGAACCGTTTTGTACACACATACTTTCAATACTATCCCCTCATGTACCACTCAAGTATTCTTGGACAATCTCACCTTTGTGGTTCCATTTTCCCTTGTTTAAGGGAACAGGTAGTATTTGTACTTAATAGGGCCGGGCGTCTCCTTCCACATGACACCCCTTGCGAAGGGTGCTGGCGTTGACGCAGCTCTTTTGGACTTTTGCGGTAACGCGTGAGTCATTCCCGCCTACTGTGGGCTTAACCATCGTAGGACTTCTAGGCTCCTCCTGGTCAGGACGTTCGTTGGCACCGTTATGTTTCCACTCATCGTGCTTGCGTGAGCTTTTGCGTTCATTCCTGATTTCTGAGCTGGAGACTTTTGAGGGGTTCTCCATTACTTTTTGGCCATCCGCAGCACCACACCTCCTAGAGGTGGAGGTTCCCCGCTGGATTGGCCCACACCGGCATCGTTGGCGATCCTTTGTTGGGGTAGCCGAGGCTTGCGGAGACCGTACTGGATGACCCTGTCTGTATCATCACTCGCTCTGAGGATGATAAACAACTTTAGATTGCAGCCGTCAGTAAAACACTTACCTCCGGAAGTATCTAAGTTTTAAAATTAACGGCCAGTGTGGGTTTATAGTTATACTATTACATAGCTATACCTTGCCAGGATTAAATATATTTATTGCTAAACAGAGTGCACAATTTATCTTTCAAATGTGCATAGGGGTGAGAATCTATTTACATAAATTATCAGTGATAATTAATTGGCTCTTTTGTATGTATTTCTATTCCATATCTATGAGCAGGGTAGAAGGACGATCTCAGTGGCTCAGTGGTAGTTCCACCGGTTGCCGTTAAGGGCAGGACGTTCGGAAAAATGTTAGGATCTTGTCGAAGGCGTAAAGGACCGTAATCCCATAAGCGTAATTAGTGCATAAGTGTCCAACCCGAAATAGTAGTGAGACTTGGTTATAAAAAAAAAATGTGAAACACAATAATATCACTTTGTTTACCCGAAAGATTATTTGAAACTTAACCGATTACAATACGATGTCATCATATAAGCTATACCATATTGGAACCAGCAAGGGTATGCTTCCTATTGTTTCAGTGTAAGTGAAGTGTACATGCAGGGAAATCATAATAATGGAGGAGGGAGGGGGAAATAATAGTAAGCTAGGCAATAGATGTATTGTTTATATAGGCTCCCATCTGATTTTACATCTTTGTAAAAATGCCATTTTTGGCTTATTTTGTTCGTGTACACTTTTTTTTTTCGACGCGCAGTCTTACTACTCGTCTGGGCTATTCACATAGTTACACTAATGGAGTACGGTGGATAAGGAAGATAGGATTTTAGAAGAAATGACCAAAATTTACGTAGATAACGAATGAGAAGTCATTGAGTGGGGGGAGAAACACCTCTTTTAAATCAGACATAGTTCGAACCAAACTTCTCATCACCTGCAAAACAGGCACAAAACGCGATCCCAACGTCTTTTTCCACGTATCCACCCTACGGGTTGGATACAGTAGTTTGGGAATACCAGCATGGTCTCTATGTAAAAGTTTTAATCTGCCGTGTGATCTGTCAATCCTCTTTCCAAGCTAATATAGAGATAGTTCCTTGGAGAAAAAATGCTAATTACCTGGAGTTGGAAGGGAAACTTGTTTATACAATAATAACATTTCATTCCCCCTTTCAAGGAATGGTTGTTTTTTTCCTAGCCGTGGTATATTTTATTTTTTGAGAGGAGATAAGTGAGGATTAGTGAGAGTAATAAGTAAATCAGTAAGCAGAAGCACTAAACTGTATTATTTAAACACCCCACTTTTTTTTATGTATTTTCGATTTCATCTAATAGATAAATATTTAACTCTAAGTATTCATTTAAAAGTTTGTATCGTGTCTGAGTAATTGGAGACTTGGGTTCAATCCCAAAAATCACATTAGTTTAAAAAATTGGTGGGGTAAGGATATATTGTGTGCTCAAACATATTTATTTTTTTCACCGTCTTTTATTACTCATCAGGGCTAAGCGCGTGTTAATTAAGCCAACGGAATAGAACAAAGAAATTTAGAATGTATAGGCTAAATAGTTACATTTGTCTAGTGAAATAATTTGTTCCATGAAAAACATCCCAGTGAAATTCGAACCTTACCCTCCCTGTCACCAGCAAACCAGATTAGACGAGCCTGATATTTAGTCCACGTACCAACCGATTCATATTGTGTTAACTGTAACTCTACATAAAAACAAAACCAACATATAATACTGATATTTTGCGTTCTACTTTGAGGGATAAAGACATTCCGCCACGGTGCGCTGGAGCACCCAACCTCATACATACAGATGATGGCTCTTATATTGCGGGCCATGTGGTCTATTTATTCCAGCGTCTCTTATCATTTCAATACTCTCTCTTTCCATGAAAAGAAAGTGGTAAAATCGTCCTAAGTGTTTGCGCTGATTAAAGAAAATGCCAGTCTTGGTAATATTTAATATACTTACTTTGAAACTACGTATGAATTTCAGTGGCTATTTTGTGGCTGTTTCAAAAAAATAATGTTCTCAATATTAATATAGTTCAAATAAATGGTACCGACCTTTTATCACTTTTATATTAAAATAGAGACGTTTATTATAAACTAATAAGATTTGTAAAACAAAATAATATACAATGTTGCAGAAACACTCCACAAAAGAGCATAAATGAAATAATATACGTTACAGAAATGTTTAGTAAGGATATCGATCGGTCCAACAGAAATCATAGCAATCAATTTCACATTTCAAAGACCTTCATAAGAAATATAAGCCTATATTGTCCATTATAGCTAAGAAACTATGGTTTTATAAAATATATTTCAGATAAAGGATTCGTAGAGTGCATATATTATACTGTAGTTTCTAAATTAATCTATGTGGTGATAAGTAGGATAATTCAAGGTCATACTACTCACCCCTTTCCAAACCATTGCCGAGAGTTGTTCCAGCAGTTTAGTTAGTGCTCACTACACATACACAATACAGAAATACTTTATGCTTACCTTTAATTTTATTTGTGTATTGTTCTGTATGTAGTGTATCTGTAAATGAAGCTACGTACAATAGTTATTCGTTTGTTATAAATATTATAAATACTTCAAAACACAGTGCAGTAATCAGATGACTATAATTAATATACACAGTGTATAGGTTCATTTGCTAGATTAAATCGTATTCAAGCAGTATGCTTTTTTAAAATAATTTTTCTAAATAACGAACATATCTCAGTTAGAGATTTCTTTTATCCCCGTATGTATTAAGCCCATACCCCCCGTCAGGTTAAGTGTTTAACAAACCAGACAGCAAAATTAATTTCCTTTGCAAATGATCATCATATTCTACAACATGAGCATTGCCAGGAAAAAATACTACTATTTCAACAACAAAATCCATTGAATAGAATATTTGTCAATACGTTTTATCTTGTTTATTATTTATTGCACTGCGCCTTAAAGATTGTAGAATACTTTAGGAAGAAATGCCTTCAGTAAACCCAGCCAGGATCCAAGCCATTCCCTCTCTGTCTCCGACAAGCCCGACTAGATGAGATGGACTTTTGTCCACATGGCCACCTATTTGAGTTATCCTATTTTATGCTTTATAATATTAATGAGAACTCAAGAATAAAATTACCTATTTTGTCAAAAGAAGTCGCTATCTGGCCATAAATCAAGTGTTTGCAATATTTCAATGACGTGATTGACTACGTTTAATATGTGGCGGATAAGAAGGCGCATCTTTGGACATTTCGATAAACTTTTTTTACTAAACATCTTAACGAAATCTTCTAAGGAATTTTATGAATCTCAGTGGTTATAAAGACAGCAGTATATTAAGTACACACTCATATTTTCATTTTTATAACTATTGTGAGCGATATTTCCAACTTTACGAGGAAGAATGACAACTGGAAAGACGCCTCTAACCAGACAGATAAGTTTTAAGATACTAAATGCCACGCTCTGAATATTTTAATATCCAAGCGTAATATTTTACTCAAATCCCTTTTGTTAAATTACTGTGAAGAAATGGGGAGTACTATTTTAGCCCCAGCCATAATACTAATTTGTCCCCATGTAAAATTGGCCCCATGAACCAACAAAAAAACTTTCCATCTCATTTTGCACAGACTTAGGATAGTGTTCTGCCTTATATTAGGTAAGACTTGTTTAGGTTGTGATTGTGTTGTGTTATGGATTATGTTAGGTCAAATTTGGTTGGGTTAGGTTAAGATGGGCTAGAATTGCGATGTGCCATACTATACATCCATTGCTGTCTTTAGTTCTACTTGAGAAAACATTTGCGTCCATTCTTAAGGCCTTTTAAGTATTCGTTTAGTGTCACGAGACATCCGACAACAAAATGCCATTCGTTCTGTAAATGACTAGGAACAAATGGGTCATTTTATGCTGTGCCATCCATTAAAGTTGCCGTCGTGTTTTGAAAATATGCTGTCGTGTCCTACAGAACGCCAACGGCAATAAGTCGTGACAATTTTCTAGATACACGGCATACAATGTGTTCATTTATGTAAACGCACCGTTTGTATGTCATCCGCTGTCTTGACATCAATGCCGCCATCCGCTCCGTAGTGAAAGAGCTCCCTTGTTGACAAGGTTTAAATACTGAACGTTTTATTGATGAGATTATTAAAAAGAAAAGAATTTTGGATTTATCATTGTAGGAGTACAAAACAGAGATCTAAAGAAAAATCAATGCATAGAAGTATTTAATGTATATTTTAGTTTACCATTCTAAAATATATTTTTTTTAAAACTTGTTCTTGTCGTCTCCTAATTTTCTGTAGAGGTCATGAAATGCAACAAATACAAATGTTGCAGAGATGATGAGATTAACAACACATTTTAACATCCATCTGTTCAACGCAATGTGCGGATACGGAAAATAAATGACTCGCGGATCAATTTTTCGCTCTCCAATGATCATAAGGCAATGACAGCACTGATACAATCCATCCACTCCTACTTCCAATTTTTAAAGATGATCGGCAAATGCCGCGTGGATAAAATAAACCTATAAACGCACGGCAATACGCCGTCGTGTGACGTTTGACAGTAAACGCGTGCATATAAGAGCTGTTAATGTAACGCCACGCCACACAGCTGGGGCCGAGTTAGAACCCCAAATGGAGTCGACCTCCTACAACCTTTATTCCCAATCACTCTCAGTGGGGCCGAGTTAGAACCCCAAATGGAGTTGACCTCCTACAACCTTTATTCCCAATCACTCTTAGTGGGGCCGAGTTAGAACACCAAATGGAGTCGACCTCCTAAAACCTTTATTCCCAATCCCTCTTAGTGGGGCCGAGTTAGAACACCAAATGGAGTCGACCTCCTAAAACCTTTATTCCCAATCAACTCTTAGTGGGGTCGAGTTAGAACACCAAATGGAGTCAACCTCCTATAACCTTTATTCCCAATCCCTCTTAGTGGGGCCGAGTTAGAACACCAAATGGAGTCGACCTCCTATAACCTTTATTCCCAATCCCTCTCAGTGGGGCCGAGTTAGAACACCAAATGGAGTCGACCTCCTATAACCTTTATTCCCAATCCCTCTCAGTGAGGCCGAGTTAGAACCCCAAATGGAGTCGACCTCCTATAACCTTTATTCCCAATCCCTCTCAGTGGGGCCGAGTTAGAACCCCAAATGGAGTCGACCTCCTACAACCTTTATTCCCAATCCCTCTCAGTGGGGCCGAGTTAGAACACCAAATGGAGTCGACCTCCTACAACCTTTATTCCCAATCCCTCTTAGTGGGGCCGAGTTAGAACACCAAATGGAGTCGACCTCCTAAAACCTTTATTCCCAATCACTCTTAGTGGGGCCGAGTTAGAACACCAAATGGAGTCGATCTCCTATAACCTTTATTCCCAATCCCTCTTAGTGGGGCCGAGTTAGAACACCAAATGGAGTCGACCTCCTACAACCTTTATTCCCAATCTCTCTTAGTGGGGCCGAGTTAGAACACCAAATGGAGTCGACCTCCTATAACCTTTATTCCCAATCCCTCTTAGTGGGGCCGAGTTAGAACCCCAAATGGAGTCGACCTCCTACAACCTTTATTCCCAATCTCTCTTAGTGGGGCCGAGATTAGAACCCCAAATGGAGTCGACCTCCTACAACCTTTATTCCCAATCACTCTAAGTGGGGCTGAGTTAGAACCCCAAATGGAGTCGACCTCCTACAACCTTTATTCCCAATCTCCCTTAGTGGGGCTGAGTTTATAATCAGGCTGATAAACTATTGTGCCTGTGACTTTGACCCGAGAAACCAAAGGTATAATCTCAAACAAATTCGAAGAACCTGATTTTTACTAACTCTTGTCTCCTCACACTGCGAAATTTCCTTTGCCATTCCTTTTATTAAACGTATTCCCATATAAATTAGATTTAATCCAATAGTAAGAAGGTTATGAGAATTAAAAAATACAAAATATTTTGATCAAACTTTTCATGGGATAAATAGTTATCATGTAGTGAAACAAACATCAAGTAAAAACTGAAGCACATTCACAAAACACACACACACAAATTATATTTAGCACCGCATGGTGAGGAGTGAATGAGGCTACATAATGGTGAGCTGCATATCCTGTATTTATCACCAGACATTGTTATGGTAGTAAAATCTCACAGGTTACTGTGGGAAGGTCATGCAGCGTGAATGGGAGCATCTAGAACCACGTTCAGGGTACTGACTGGCAAACCAGGTGGGAAAAGACCACTGGGAAGACCTAGACACAGATGGGAGGATAACATTTGGATGGACATTAAAGATATAGGGTGTAATGAGATGGACTGGTTAGAACTAGCTGAGGATAGGATTATGTGGAGTACTTTTGTGAGTGCAGTAATGAACTTTTGAGTTCTTAATGCCATAGAGTAAGTAAACACCTAGTTTCACTACCTGTTTGGGTTGCACGTATATACTAATTATTCTAATGTGATAGGCATAGTTGAGGTTTAATTTTAAAGTGTACCCACATTTGCGTAGAGGGGGAGTGGAAAACCATATCTGTACACACAACCCAGATTCAAACCCTAATATTCATCCTCGGCAGCTCAGTCTATATCAAGAGTGAAACCAGTCCATAGACCATAATTCGACCACCGAAATGGGTTATTCTAACCTTCAACAATGTTATGAAAACTCTAAAAAAAAACAAGCCAAACAAAATAGTATTATTAAAATGTTGATAAATTATCTAAGTTTTTAGAGTTTCTTCATTTTTTCAGCTTTTTTATAACAGAAATTATGCATCTTTCCAGTATTTTATGTGCAAGACTATCAATAGTAGATATAATTATTGTCATCATTTTTTATTAAACTATTCATATAAAATTATTAAAAACAAAAACGTCAGTGCACTCCGAAAAATCGCATGAACTAGAGATAAAACTAAGAGAATTGTTTTGAAAATTATTTTTTAAATAATTTTAAAAGCAACTAAAATGTTACCGGTTCACTCTGACGTTTCTCTGGCACACCAAATTTCCTGATTTTTCCCAGGTTTTCCTTGTTTTCCAGGTGTGGATCAACCTTGTACTACAGTGCAAACACGTAAGTTATTGGTCTGTTTTACCTCAAATAATTTATCGCTTTGTTGAAAGGAAATAAAACTCTTTACTGTATTTTATTTTTATCAGTTTACGTTCCAAGATAACGCTAATCCAATAACGGAAAACAAATGTCACAACGCCCAAACACACCGCTGAATCGATGGTCCGACTTGGGAGGGGATATCGGAAAGCTCACGGCGGATATTGTAAAAACCCAACCAAATGTTTTATGTGGATTTTTGCGGGGGGAGGGGGGGGGGACAATCGACATTCACAGCGATTTGAGATACAAGGGAGCTCTCACGGGACCACACTATCCACACCAGTGGTAACGCCGTTCAAGGCGGCTGCCTCGGTCAGTGAAAAAATATGACGTATCGCTGTCAGGCCGCACGGCTTAAAATGCAAGGGTCGTTGTTGTTTTCTGGAACTACTTCTCAACTCTGTCAAAGCTTGTATTTCCTCTCACCCTTTACCTACAGCCACCCCTTGTCATGTCAAAAACAAATCGAGGAAATAAAACTGCAAAATTTCTTATTTCAAGGTAAAGAGGAAAAAGCTCACTGCTATTGTTCATACATCTTAACTTTTTCTCTTGTCAGCCAATAAAAAATTACTGTATTTGTTAAAGGAAGGCTTCCTTTTTCTTCAAGCCTAGGCGAAGCTGCTAATGTCTTATTTGCACTTTTTTATATCAATGAAACTCAAAATATATTGTTGTTAAGGTGGGATGGAAGAGGACGCGAGAAATAGCCAGTGTTTTTTTGTATTTTTTATAGCAAAACTATTTTTCGTAAAAATTAATCAAATATTGGTCCTGTAGAAACATATAGTTTAATTTTCTTAATATGGTGATATCAACAGTTGTTGAATATCTGTCTGGAGGCTCCTGGAATTTAATGACAATTTTTCTTTCATTTAATATGTTTGTCATCTAATGCCGCTATGATAATACTTATCACCGCGTCTTACTAACCGTTCGGGTTATACGCTTAAGTACTAATTAAGCTAGTGGGTTAGGAATTTGGAGGGTTGAATATAAAGGAAGTGAACCAGCATTAGCGTGGAGGAAGAGTGGAAAAACATTTAGGAAAAATCACTTCCAGTTCACCCAACCGGGATTCAAACCTCTTATTTCCCCATCCTCGGCAGTCTAGCTCAACATAAAACTAGCGCGTTAGCTAAATACGCCACCTAGGCGTGTAATACCACCATTCTCATGGCATATATTCAAGAACTGTTTATATCACCATGTGTAAAAAATAAATCTCTATGTTTGTTCTGGAGCAATATCTGATTTATTTTAGTCAAAAAACATTGTCCATAAAAAGTGCGAAAACACTGGACTTTTCTCGCGTTTCCTTCCATCCCACCTTAAGTAAAACGAGCCCTGTGTGAATCTTTCGACTTTATTTTGGCGTGAGCCTTATTTCCTAATAACGTATTGTAGAATTTAATATTGCGTCAGAGTTGGACGCCTGCGCAGCAATTTCTCACTTAACTAGGTGTCCACCTTAAGGCAAGGAGTTCACAATATATTTAATTACCGTTCACGAGGAGGTTAATGTTCAAATCCGGGTGGATATATTAAACATGTGTCTTATCTGTGGCTTTCTAATTCTCTCTCCATGCTAATAATGACGTACTTCATATATACAACTTTACCTATACACCCTTTGGACTCATTTCTGATTTCTGTGACCTTATTATGAGGCAATATATTTTATTGAGCTCTTGAGAGATTATTACTCCTCGCAGTAATGTTCAGTACCCTCCCAATAGAGGTAGTTCTTTTATCATAGATGGACATATTAATTCTAACGCCAAAAATTTTGTGAACATTTTTGAAGCATTTCCAATAAGATAATATTAAAAAGTCATAGTAATATAATAATAGCAATATTATTAATAAGTGATGGATTAAGTCGTTAATAACCCTCGTGATGAAGTCCAGGCTGCGTGCACTGGAGGTGGTTTCCCGTTAATTGATTATCAATCGACGTAGCTATTCCAGGTTCTCTCTTGGCAAATGTTGGTGAACATTCTCTAAATTACCTTCCTTCGTACCACCTATTTTACTATAATACTGTTTATAGTGTTAGGATAAAAATAATAGTAATACATATGGAAATGGCGGCAATAATCATCTATTTTTTCTAGTATATCTTTTGCGGTTTTTAAAAGAGAAAAGTTTAAAATCGGAATCACAACTAAGGTGAGATTTCCAGATTTCCCTTAGGATTCGTTTCTTCTCGGGGTTTTATAGCATACCAAGCTTTTATATCCTCCTTACCTTACCTATTCTCTCTTCCAACCTATCATTCCATCTCTATCACCCTTCCTATGAAAAAAAAGGAACGGAGAGAAAAAAGCCACGCTGGAAAATATTTTAATATACGTTTTGGAACTTCATTTTCACGTTAATCTATTCTAAAACTACATCAGTTGCAGTATTAATTACAAACATGTATGAATATCTTAGTGACACCCTTTCTTCAATACCCTTTCCAACCCCGCCATACCACCTTTACAATAATTAAAAAAACGTTTTGGAGCAATTCGTTGAGAGGTATATATTCTCTCTGGCTACAAGTTATTGAAAGAAACATTTTTAATAAAACCGTGTTCATTATTATCTACATAGCTTACTCAGTCAACAGCTGAAGTCAGTTTCACCTACAGAAGTCGAAAGGTGGGAAAAGGCGTATCTCTGGTCTTGTCTGGTTCCTGGTGACGGAGTGGTCAGGGTTTAAATGCCCGGTGGTGAAGTATATTTTTCCAAAAATACTTTTCCCCTTTCCAGCCAAGATGCGGGTAAATTTACTCTAAATCCTTCTTTCCTAATCCTCAACATATGGCTCAACAGTGAAAAGTTCTAACTTACATTTATTGGTTCCATTATGGTGGAAATTATAAGACACGACCATTGTGTAATCAGTCAAGGTAAGACCTTCCAGGGTAGCCCACTTCGGTAGCCGCATGGTCTAAGGTATCACGCTCACAATAGACTAGACTGCCGATGACAGGGGTATTAGGGTTCAAATCCCTGTAGGGTGTACTGAAGGTAGTTTTCCTTGAATGGTATTCCGCTCTCCCTCCATGCAAATGTAAGTGTACTTCATCTAAATTCAACACTCCTCGTCCCTAACACATCAGATTAATTTAATTTGTATATATGCGAGCCTGAAGGGGTAGTAAGACTCGGTGCTAAAACCTTTCAGTGCGAGTAGGGTGTACAGATGCGAATAGTTCGACTAAGACTTTAGCGTGAAATGAGTACCTTACGAACAAGGCCTCACCTCCCCTCTCAGGTTCTGTTGAGTGAAAAGGGGGAGGGAAGCAGAGATAGAGATTCTTATTTTATTTCGGCCGCGAGTCATTGTAAACAGTTTATCCAGTAGTTAAGTGCTAAGCGCGCTAGTAGCATTAGAGGGGGCTCTAAACGAAACGCGGGTACGACGCCTGCTCTCCTCCCATAAACCTCTCAACGTGGCGATGAAAGCTTTTAAAAACACATTTTACATCGTCAAGCTATGTCAACCGGAATGAGCTACTAAACTAGAATAACTAAATATATTATTTTTTTATAGTTGGCTTTAAACTACTGTGTCAAAACATTTTCTAATGAAAATAAATCTTGAACCAAGATGTAAATTACACCCCAAGATAGTTTTTATAGTCTAAATGTTATTTACACAGCGTACAAAGAGATATAAAATAAGATTTCTTACTAAACCTTGATGGCGTATTTCAAATGCTTGAATAAGAGGCCTCATATTATGTACTCGCTTCTTGAATATTAATTGAACGGAAATATCCTTACATCATTGTATTCCTTGTGGGAATGGTCGCTATGAAGCCTCAAAACCACTCAAACATATCTTAATTATCTACATTATAATAATAATTAACCATTCTTGTGTCCAGTCGAAAAAATCTCAAAACTCACAATTCCTAGGAAGCTGAAATTTTTGAGGCAGTAAGCCCCAAGCCCAAAAGGATGAAAAAATACTTGGTGACCAAAAATTTCAATTGGGATCCGCAAAATGGGGAAGTTTCTAAATAACATTAGTCGAAATTTCTCGAATTCCAGAAGAGCTAGGTAGCCGAAATTTTGCAAGCAGTTAGCCCCTAGCCTATAAGGGCTCAGGAATAATTGGTGGAAAATGTGGGGAGGGAGGAGGTGGGACCTTTTTTAAGTGGCAATTACTAAATAACGAAATATGTATGTACAAAAAATGTTTATAATGAAATCTTCAATTGAGAAACAATTTCACGTTTTCATTGGAGTAAATATTTGATCTAATATAAGTTAAAGTATTTTATTTAAATGTGACTTCCAGATTTTGAGGTGCACTAAAAATAATTCCCATTTGCAATCAGTTTCCAACAAATGCCAATGGGACACACTACACGACGAGAAATGAAGCCGTTGATTTCCAAACGGGTACTATGCTAATCTTTAAAATATTATATTATTAAAATTTGAATATTTGACGATAAAGATTTTATCTATGATTTCTAACGATTTTTTATGATCTCATAACCGAGAATTAAGATTTATCATAATTGAAAATGAGATAATATTAATTTTTCATGTGTATTTTGTAATAATACAAAACCTAAAATGTATTTTTTTTTTAATTCTGCGTGATAATAATGAAACCTAACACTTCCATTTTGGCGTGAGTCATATTTTAAAATAACGAGCTACTAAAATAACGTGAGATTTGTACAATGCGTCTAAGCGCTTCAGTAGGCGGACTCCTTAATCATGTATACTTTATATAGTTATATATTACAAGTGATAAAGTTTAATATACTAATACACTTACAACCACATCGGGTTTTATAGTCTAAGACATGACTCTCGTGAAGTGTTGATGCGGGAGAGCCCGGGGTTCAAATCCAATTCTGTACTTTTCCTTTGCGTAAATGTAGGTAAATGTATTTTAATTTCTACCTTCATTGAGCCTACTCCATTACGTAAAATATGTGACTAGGCCAGATGGGGAGTAAAACGAGGTTCAATTATAGTGGTTCGGGGAGAAGGGATTAGAATTATTATTATTATCATCATCATCATTAGCACCACGTCTTACTACCCATTTGGGTTATACGCCCTTACGCTAATGTGTAATGTTAGGATGATTGTGAGATAAAATGAAGGACCTACAGTTTAACGTGGAATCCGAACCATGGTGGAGGCCTGGCATTCCCCACATTCACAAGAAGGAATTATAAGATATATTAAACATAAAGTGAGTGAGTTTTTTTTTCAATATTGCCTAGTCTACTTTAATGTTTAAATACATTATAAAAATATCAATACTATAATGGCACAGCCGTCCAAAATACTACTTTCTGCATCGGTCAGTAGCAAGCCTGCTAAAGGGTCCTTGTTTCAATTCAAGGTTCGGCCAGAAAGTGTTTCATTAGCCTTTTCACCATGAGTTCTAAATTGCCGCGAGATTTCATGTATCTCCTATAGAGCTAGGTTAGTTTGTATGTCACATGTCTATACAATCAGTTGGTTTACAAAACGAACGTTAAATACCCTTGATAAAGAAATTTAAAAATTCAAGTCATCCGTTTTTCACGCGTGGACCTTTCTGATTCATTCTTGTGATGGTCCGGGTTCGATTCCAGCCGGGCGCTCCGGGAACACTTTGCATGCAATTGAACCCTTTAGAAACGAATACTTGTGTCTGTTTTTTTTTCTTCCCGTCCAGATTAGCCAAATATTTATATTAAATGGATAGAGATGAGAAAGGTAGAATTTTATAATAAATGTACTCGAACTTTCGTGAAGAATGAGGTAGAAACTGTAAAAAGAAAAAACCAATACACTCGGCAGGGATTCGAGCCTCGAACTGCCCATGACAGTGAAAACAAATCAAACTAGACTGACACCCGTATGCGCGTGAAAACATGGGCAGGTTTAGCCTTAATCATACACTTCACTTTTCGCTATTTTTGAACCCAAATTTGTTTCAACTCAGTATTTCGCTGCTCTCCACATCGTTTGGTAAATTATAAACTTTTAGTAATTAATTCTCTATTTTAACTATGTGATTGAAAGATTTTATTTTAAATTTTAATAATTTGCATGCGTACAAATAAAGTTAAATAAAATACTACTTTATTTTGGTTTAAATATGACTTTTGATATGTAGGCTAGATTACAATGCTTGAATTTAAAGATTTCATAGACTTGGACTATGATCAATTTCAATCTCAAGAAGGAGGAAAATATTTGTACAGAAACATATAAAACTTGAATATGATTCCAGTTATTGACATAAAGTTAACCATGGCTTCAGTAAGTAGTTCTTGACACCTTAACCCATCTCCAGAAATTTTAGTCATGTATGATATCTAATAAAAAAAATATGATTTACATTTATATTATAGGGGAAATTCCATATAAACTAAAGAACTTGAAAACCCTAAATATCTCGTCATAAATTAAGGGAGTGAAGCTGCTACGTTGCCATATTCATCTCCACAAACTTCACAAACTCTTCTTTTATTTTTGACATCCTGACGAATAATGTAGCGGAAGAGTAAAAGAGAGAGAGGAAAAATTCTTGGTTGTATAAAAACGTAAATCACGGAAGATAGATCCTGCCATGCACCCCTACACTTACCCATGATTCAGCACGCTTGGTGGCCCGTCTCAGACATGAGAGAAATCACTTTCACAAAAGCAAATATTGATATTCCAGTAATGAAGATATATGGGTGGTTGGCTTACTCCTTTCTAAACTTCCCCCTTCCTCCTCCCGTTATTTGAAAAAACCAAACATTTCCAATTCCTTCTCCACCTTTTTTAATTACCTCTCGCCCCATCATTCCAATCGTCTCAATATTCCAAAGCAAATGTACACTGTCAAACTATATGGATGTAATAGATAGAACAAACATGAATGAGACTGTGATATGGTTTATCAACATCAAACTCGCGTCGGTGGTCGCATAGTTTAAGGGGGTGTTTCTCAAACTGTTATAAATCTTTAAATTACCTAAGGCTTTTTCCATAATGGTCGATCCCCCCCTTTTCCCCTCACTCCCCACGTAAGGGATCGTAAAGTTACTTATAACACCTCCGTCCCCTCCCCCCTATCTTAAGTTAAAAAAAAATAAGATTTGGTTTTTTTAGACATAAGGATTGGTAATAAGGCAAGTGATATGAATTTTAAAATACTTTAATAATTGTAAATGAAATATAAGTGAAATTCTATAATCAATATATATATTTCTGACCAAAAAAAGAAAAAGAAATTTGTCTCACCATAAACATTGATCAAAAACACTTATGTAAGATGGATTTTGAAGCGATACCTCCCCTTCCTCCCTCGTATGAAAATGTAAGAAAATACTGAGCTCTCGCTCTCAAAAAAACAACTTATGTAATTTTAGGGCGTCCCTAGTAGAACACTTAATAAGCGTTCAATACACGCGCGGACAACCCATTTTAATATAATACCTATCTGTCACTTGTCAAAGCAAGACATTTTCTAGCTATTTATTTATTGTATTTATTTATTCAAGGTACACTTTCTGAACTGACTGATTATATAAGCACACGAGAGGTTCTATGAGCAAGAGAGAAAAGGCCTACCAATCTTGCCGGGAAAGGTATTTTCCCATAACTTCCAGGGTTCTTTTACATGCCATAATCGTCATGGGACCGACGGGTTTATTTCCCCTCCAAAGGAATATATGTTTTAGATTTTTATCACTCAAGAAATATCCGTCCACCCCGGTTGGGTTTGAACACACGGGCGTCAGGTTTTAAGGCAAGCACTTTACCACCAAGGTCTACTCTTTTTTATTTCTAATTAAAGTGTTTAACAATAGAAAAGACAGCATATTTATATAACTTTGTTTCATATATACATTTTAAAGTTCAATTTCCATAGGAAAAGCACTATCTGAAAGCTAAAAAAAAATATTAGATCTACTGCCAAGTTGTGTGATCTGACTGTACCTGTGTAGCACAGTATTGTTTACTTAGTGGAGCTAGTCCTTCAATATTGTAGTCTTGATTTATTTCACTTTTACTTTGTAATATCAAGAGAAATTATTGTAATAGTGAAAAAAATCAATTTCGAGATTTTGGTGAATTATTACGTTTTATGAGAATCCAAACCCAAACAAAGTGGATTTTACAGTTATTTTTTTCCATCCCTTGCCACAATAGTTGGATGGATTTTGTTAAAACCTGATATTTAAATTTTATAGGGCTATTCTTCGTGAGTAATTTTTATACACTAGCCCTCAAATTAAGAGTATCTTACTTCTGAGTGATTTTTTTAAATTTCAAATATTTCGAAACAACAATTTATTTAAAAGAAATATTTAAAGAAAGGTTAATATCCCAAAACTGAATTTGTATTCATGATTTTTAGGTAAATTTTATTAGAAGTGTAGTTTACTGGTGATTTAAAAAATTAGAAATATTTTAAAATGGCTTTAGGGATTTTGCTTAAAATGTGTAATCGGGAATGTTTGACTTGACAATTAAGATCACATACTCGGGGTCTTTTTAGTGAGTGGAAAATGGGGAGAGTGCGCAGAAGAATTTAAGGATAAGTTACCAAACACTTTTTTTAATAATGTTTTGAAAAATGGGTCTAGCGATTTGGTTAAAAATTGTTTATCTGTTAAGGTTTTTTTTACATTTAAAGTAGTAAAAATTTTTTTATTGTGTTTAACTGATGAGTGATTTTTTTTTTAAATTTGATCTATTTGAAAAAAGCTCTAAAGATTTTGTTCAAATTTGGTAAGGGGGACTATTTTGAATGATCAATAATAATGTGTCTTTAATTTTCTTTAAAAATTAGTTTTAGGGTAGTTGAAAAGGACCCTGATTATATTCAAGCTAAGATTGACGAAAATGCTAGTAGCTGTTTGAGTGTTAATGTAGTATTAGTGTAGTTAGATCCTGCCCAGACATAACTAGACATTATAAAGATACATTCCACTGTGACGCCATTTATAGGTTAAATGATCACACAGTTCTCTTAAAAGACAAATTTCCTCACTAAAAATAAGCTACCCGCATTGGTGGGTAAGTGGATAGAGGCGTAAAGGTTTGTCTAATCTGGTTATCCGATGGCTAGAAGGTTGGTTCTCAAATTCTAGAAGGGTATACTGAGAGGATGGTTTACCACTCTCCCTCCATTAAAATGCAGGAACATTATCTCTAAAGTTTACCTTCTTCATACCTGTATATTGAGGTGATTAGGTATAGATAACAAAGGCGGGTAGTAAGATAGATGCAAAAAAAACAACAAAGTATCAACCTCGTCCTTTCATACCGCCTTTAGTCACGGAGATTAGTAGTACTTTATGTACACTCCGTTTACACTGAAAGGATTCCTCAGTAGTAAAAGTACTTTTCTAATGAACCAAGGATCCCAGGTTAGAATCCCGTTCCCATCCTGACCACAACTTATATTTTGGTGATGTTGGTGCTTCCCCTTTCACGGTATGAGGAATGTATGTTATATAATTAAGCTAGTTTGTAAGTCGTGTGCTGATATAATCTGTATGTTCCATAGGTTCACGTTAATTATGTCAACACAATATATTTAGCATGTATAAAAACTACAAATGTAGTGGGACGCAAGGTAAACTTACGACTACTCGGGGTAAAAAGAAGCTACTTGAAACAGTATTCAAAACAAAGGTTTTAATTACTTCCCTTAAAAGTGCGCTCACTTCTGTTTGTTCCCCAGACCCCTTTCTCGCCCCATCAGACCACTCGCAGTCGCATGGCCACGAGAGGGTCGGCCTACTTGCTCTTTACATATCGATTGCAAGCGAGAGGCTTCAGATAGCTTTTATGAATTTTTGCTTCATTCCTCTGGCGCTGTCCTCATCAATCAATGCTATCTCGTCGCATTATTATTCATGACCCGAGTCGGTTTAAAACGGGAAGAACCTCTCAATGAAGAAGTTGTTTTATTCTTTGGAATTTGTCAGTAAAATGGGGCAAATTGAGTCCGTACTGAGCCCCAACACTGAGAGGGTGAAATATTATAGAATTACTGATATTAGCGAGGCGTTCTATATTTTGAGATATTTAAGGTGAACTTTACAAATAATAGTATTCAAGCATAAGACTACCCACTCCTGATATGCAATCGGTTAGTAAAACTAACTAACGATCGAAAAGGCCCTGGTTAAGTCACAGAACGACCCTTATATATTTTATTATATTGATTTACTAGAAAATATTTAATAATTGCACTGTTGTTGGCTGTTTAGTGCTGTGATTTAATTAACCTCTCTTAAGGGCTTCAGGCAAGATAGTCTAGATAATCAAAGAGAAAATAAAGAAGGCAAATTTTAAATTTTTGAAAAAAGTGGGGGAAACCATTAAGATAAAATTAACAGTTAAGTTTCATCGCACATACTTTCATTATCCTTTACCTAAAAATAAAGACCTAGTAAAATTTGTGAAACGAAATAAGACAGGATTGAAGAAATATTCCACCAAAGAGAAAAAATGAAATAACATACACTGTTAAAGAAACATTGATAAAAGAAGAACATCTATGAGTGTATGTAATCGTATAACTCTGTGAAAGAGAATCCTATAGATTTGGAGGAATGGTCTGGCTATTGTTCTATTTGCATATACTTAAATCTATGGATCATAGTGCCCCGAATGATCTAGTCCGCCCTCCTCTATACCCCCACACTCAGCGGCTGTCCCACCCCTACCTCCTTCTTATGTGCGCAACATTAAAAAGCGGATGTACAAAAGCTACCTTTCACCCCCCCCCCCTATGCGTACAATCTAAACATTCCGGATGAAGATTAAGTTAAAGGAATAAATAACATACATTGATAAAATAGTCCATTAATTGTGCAAGAGGTCAAACCCTAACCACTTGATGTGAGCCTTTTCCTCCTTTCGTCTTTGAATCTTCTCCACAAGATATACATCAGGATGTGATTTTTTTTAAAAGCTCTTTGGTGATATCCTCTAGCAAGAGGGTCCTAGGATTTGTTTCGATTACCTTCCGTGCCTACTTGAACAGTTCTGTAGACCCAATGGCTATTGGTTATGTGCCTCTTAGAAACAACCTTCGTATTCCTGCTGATTCGAACGATATCGCCAATCTTACAACCTTTAGATGTAGGATCTACAGTTTTAGATCGTCGGTAAACGGTATAAAGGAGACTACATACATAAGTTAAATCTTAATATTTAAGTGTATTGTACTCGTCAAGTAAAGACTCGATCATATTGCTCCACCGATACGATTATTTAGCGGTAACTCTTGTCCACATCGTGTTCTTAAGCGTTCGGTTGAACCGTTATACAATGCTAGATTTGACATTGATATACACCAAATACTGATTTATCCTCTTCCTTCTCATGATAGCCTTGAAATCGGCATTGTTCCATCATCCGACTGAGGATAACGTACAACTGGGAGACCGTTAGCTGTCACTTGTCGGGGGACGTGCAGCATAGCCACAGTAACGTCCTTTCCCACCTTAGCCTCGACGGGTATGGCCCAGGAACGTTTGGACTAGATATCGATGAATATGAGAAGGTACTTGTATCTACTGTTCAATCTAGGGCAGGGTATCATCTCAACTCTCCTGCGTGACACTCAAGATTATGTAAAAAGGGGGGAGGGGGATGTAATAGATACTATGAAGAATGATAGTGGCTTCACGTAGTTCTTCAATGATCGAAAATATTTAATTGTCATGAGAAGAATGACCTGCACAAGACGATGCGGGCAAAAGCTGTAACCGATCGAAAAGCTTAATAGGATCATCTCAATAGGTATAATCGATTCCTCTCCTCGTCTCAATCTTGAACATACCTTCTCCCTCAAGCTCACCCAACTCTTTAAACAAAGGTTTGATTATCCGTAGATACCTTACATCATGACTGGACTCTGAAATGTGTGTATAGCACATTTCTATACAGATATTCCTTTTTTCTCTTCAAGCATATACTTTTAGACTTCAAGATCCTTTTTGGTGCAATGCATTAGATTCTTTCTGAAGAGTATCTCTAATAAACCTCAACCGTAAGGAATATTGATATCATTTAGAAGTATAGCCCCAGTATCTTCGTCAAACAGAATATGTATACCTCCAAGCGTGGCTATGTGACCATCATAGCACACTCCATATGTACTATCCGAATGAGCATACGACGTATGAAGAGAAGTCTCTAACAAATGCCTGTTTAGCATTCTTGTAGACAAGTCATCCTATGTCTTCTTCTCACTCTCTTGAAGAGTTTCAGGCTCAGATATTTCAGATATCATCCTCACCATTCTTTGAGGCTGAGATCTTTCATCCACCATCTCCTCAGGTCCAGATCTTGCAGCTACCATCTTCATTATCTTGTTTAGGGATTCGGTTATGGGATTAAGGTTTTAATTATCTGATAGCTCAGATTCATGACGTGAATCACGTATTTGTTTATACTTCCTTTTAATAATCTTACTAACTTTGAGTATATACTCAACAACCTTTTAGACAAGGTGTAGGTTATGAATGTCCTGATTCCAAACAAGTTTCACATTATATTTAAACATATATAAGGCATAACTCCATATACAGCGTTAGCGATACTGCTGAGCTCTTCTCCAACATGAAAGATATTGTCTCTCCTTTTGATACTTTGAAAGACACTGTTGTAACAGGGCTAGCTTCAATAAACAAAATTTTTCAACCTATGAAATTACAGCAGATTTTTTGAACTTTAAGACATTTACACACGTCAACGTCAGTTCAAAATGTCTTGATTCCTTTCTGCTAGGTATAGAATCTAAGTACTGTAGATGTTAATGAAACATATACCTGTCCTCACGTCCACATAAAGTTTAAATGTAGCGTCGGAAGGTAGTAATGACCATCCGATATTGCGTAAGACTAGCCCATCAGCATCGTAATAGCAGTCGTTACCCATTAAAATTGCCAATAAAATATATCTTACCATTATGTCGTACAAGTTTGCATAAACAGATTGTATCCGTGCGAAAAACTATTCTAACTTCTCCAACTTTGGACGTTCGATAGTTTGAAATATTTAATGAGACTACCGTTATGTTGGCGACATGTCTTTCACACCTATTACACTCTATGCTTGCTAATATTTTTAGTTTGCTAACATGACACGATATTTCTTTATACTCTAAATAAGAGCATACACTCGACTATGAATTGTATTCTTAATATTGTTCAGAGCAAGTATCTGCTCATTACTATGCATACTGTATTTCGTGCCTTGTTACAGGCATCCTTCGTTCCAACTGGCTTATTAATATTGACGGGACGTCTAAATCCGAAGTCAAAATTCCCTTCAGGGGTTAGAGTCTGATTTGCAACTGTCTTCTCACTTGAGAAACTATGACTAAACTTCGATATGAACGACATGGTATAATATCTTCGACTTGAATCAGACACTCTAATCAGACAAGATAAAGGTATTTAAACAGCTTTTATAACGTCTGTAGTTAATGTCATGATCCTTGCTTATTACTAAAAAATCAAACTTGAGCTTTGTAAGAGGGTTGTGAATTGTTCCCTCAACATAAAAAACAGGGGTATTGTTGTCTGAATGATCTCCCCTCTACGATTCATCTTCCTTCCTCAGATCATGGAGGGAAAAGTGAAAGGAAAGTAGGTAACAAAACTACAGCAAATATTTAGTATTATACCCATACTCCAATTTACTTTACATTATTAATATAACAAAAGCTACAGAGTTCGCATTTTGTGACTGTAGTATAAAAACTTACATCAAACGTACTTGACATACTTACACATTTAATATACAGTACGTTCCAAGTTGTATTATAAATTGCATTACAGTCACCATTCCTGGCTGTAATCATAATTCTTACTAAATATATTTGACATTTAAAGTTGTGATATAGTTAATCTACAGTAGATTAAAATCCTTTCCTATTACAGTTATCATTTCTGTCTGTAATTTTAATTATTACTAAAAAGAATTTTTTTTTTTGTGGATTTAAAACCTACTAAACTAGCAAAAAAAATTACATTGTGGAACATGATGCCTGCTCATCCGATACCTGTCTGTCCCTGCTCGCATATTTATTGTTCGTTCACGGTAGGAGTTAACCTGGGAAAGGACTTTTTTCCCTACCAGAAATCTATTATATAGTAGGATATTGGTAAGAAAAAAGACCTTTCAGAGGTAAACTCCTCCCGTGAATGAAGTATAGTAATGAGACCAAGGCAAAGTATAGATTGTACCTGGAATGATGTAACGCTTATCATTTATAGATCATGAAGCAATTTTATTAACCTTTTGTGTATGTATATGAAGGTAAGTAGATCTAATCATACGAATCTCTCGCATTACAATTGTTTCGTTAATCAGATATTCACGATAGTCATTCAGGTTGCGAGCTCAACGTTCTCACTACTCCTTTGGCTGGCTGAAAGAGTATCACCCCACTCATGGACTGAAAACGAGTACAGTTTAGGTACTAACCCTATAAACACTGTAATGATACGTCAGAGTAATGAAGTTTAAGAGTACCTTGAGGAAAGGCCGTGAACAATACCTTATAATGGAGGCTGTAAATGCTTATCTTTGATATATCCGATATGGCGAACCCTGCATAGATCTGTATATCGAAATATATAGACTACTGAAGTTGCATTTAAATAGTTACAAGATACTCAGAGATGATCGTGCTATATATATTATTTAGGATAATATTTGTTATAGATGACTCCCTCCATATTTTTCTGTTTATCATATAGTTTAGATAAGTTGTGGAAAACGTAGAACCACCCTATTGTAGTTAACAACTGGGTCTCATAATAGATAGCGATTCCTATATAGATGCTAAAGGTGGGGTTGGGGCTGGGCAGCTTCCGAGGGTGTGGGAAATAGGAAGGAGGGCGGACTAGATCAATCGGGACAGTATCATCCATAGATTAAAGTATAGGTAAATAGAACAATAGCCAGACCATCCCTCGAATAGAATCTAAAGGGACCGTATTCCACTAAGGTCGCAGAACCACACGATAAAATTAGAGATAGACATATAATATTACATAAATACTTTCGTTGCTAGCTTGTGAAACGAGTAATTCTTATTCTATGTCACAGAATTATACGAATATATAATACACTTATGTGTCCACCAAAGAGGATAACAATATGACAATTACCCATTCAAAGCACTCCGTTTAAAATACAACATATGAAGGGGTCGGGGGGAAAATATTATGGCCCTAATTTGACGACAAAATATGTTAGTGAGTGATTTCTGGTTGCATACCACTTGAACTACAAGTTGTTTTTATAACCAGGCAAAACCGTGAGGATAGCTAATATCTATGAATATTTTACTAATTTTCATAGCAAGATTTCAAGATTTTATAGACGTTTAGAAAGTGAAAATAGCCCATCTAAATCAATTTAGGTTATAATGTTTTTGTTCCAACCCCCTCATATTTGCTTATAGCTAAGAAGCTATTAGTTTTATAAAGATATATTTCAAATAAACAATTATGAGTTATTTATCAAATAGTTGTGAAGCTATGATCAAACTCGGAAATTTAGGTATTTGTAGCGTAGGTACACTTAAATTCATTTTCAAAGTAAAACGAGGATTTTTATTTGGTTTGTAGTGTTAAACAATGCCTGGACACAAAATTTAATCAAAATCGTTAGAACGGATATAGAAAGAAATGTATTGTTTTATCGATTTCCCCCTCAATAAACTATCCTTAGCCTTAGGGTTAGATATTGCATTCCGAAAAATCCGCAAGGAAACCTTATGAAACCTTAGCAACCAAGTTTTAGTCTGCTAGGTAAAATGGTTTCGGCTCTATACCAAGATGCAGGTACTGAGAGAAAACAATGGCATCGTGAAATCCAATTTTTCTGTTTCAGGTCGTCATGAAACGTTGACATTAGCTATCAAAATCTCGAGTTCAATTTTTTTTTTTTTTACAAGTACAATACTTCTGTCTTTAAAGGGTCCAGATAAAGTAAAATTGTAAATGCCTCTTACTGAAGACAATGCATTCTAGTCTTCCTAATAAGAATCAGACACGATAGCTGAACTATGTCAATCCGCTGTGGCGTTTCGGGAAAAATTAATGTGTTCAGTTGGGTGTTAATATGACCTTGAACTTTTAAAATTTACTTTCAATCGATCCAATAGTGGTTTTAGACTTATTTATTTAATTTACTAAACAAGTTGTTGAAATATTTAGGTTTAAATTACTGTAATATCAAACACCTAGGTACGTAGGCAAGTAGAGAAAATAATATCCCACGGAAATTTGCTATTTCTTCGTTCAAAACAGACTGCGTGTGTTAAAACTACTTGCTTGGTTCATAAATCATCCCACACACAAAATAAAACACTTGAGACATGGTGTAATTTGTTCTGGCCATCCTTCAATTTGAAGTGAAGAATCGCTGGGTTTTTTATATATATAATGTATATATATTTATATCTTGAACATCGTCTTAACGTGTTCCGCTCGACCCCCTTCTGCGCGCAGGTCAACAAAACATCAACAAACCGTTTTACCTATACAAGAGCGACATGTTTAGAAAAAAGGTCAACCAACTCTTCATTTACTGTGCTTTAATATTGAGTTCTCTCCGTTAATACACAGTTCTTGTAGCTTAGCCGTAGCCAAACTCTTTCGGTAGAACACAGCTCCAAACCATTGAGATCAAGGCAAATTCTTAATTTTCGCCAAAGTCCTACGTTCCCTCCCCTATTTTCCACGTTTTCACACACATATGACTTGTTTTTTTCTATTAGCACCACGTTTGACTACACGTTCGGGATATGCTCACATGTACTAATTATGTTAATGTTAATGTGTTAGGGATGAGGAAGGTTGAATTTATAAGGAGTGTGCCTGCATTTCCATGTAGAGTGGAAACACATTTAGAAGAAAAAACACTCAGTGCTCCCAACTGAGATTCGATCTCTGATCTCCCTGTTAAAGTAATTAAATTTGTTCAGTTGGGAAGGCTTTTTTGAAACACAACAAAATTGATGTTTTATAAAACCAAGCCACTTTTTCAAACTTAGTAAATCATGCTAAAATATATTTGGCAATGTTTGCTTCCCCATATTCGTGCGAACTGTTTTCAACCTTTAAGCTCAGGAAAAACTTAAAAATATACTAAGCCATTAAGGTTTTTATTTTTGTTAAACAATCTCAGTGTATTTAAACATTAAAACTTATTCATGTTAGTCTATTATAATTATATTGTGTTTATCTTTTTTATTCTAATAAATTTTGAAGAAAACTTGGCGAATACAATTTTTTAGCCCTCCATACATTTTCTTTTTTCCTTCTTTTAAGTAAGTTTACACATACCTGCTCTAGATTTATTTCACTTCTCTCCGATATTTTGTAATACAAAGCTGAATGATAGTTTTGAATCAAATTCCAAATAGCGTCTAGACTAGAAGCAACTAGCTGCCGGGAAAAGACAATTTCAAATAACTCCTTTAATAGGTATATAATTTTTCAAAAACTCTCAAAGGAAGACCATTAAATCATTTCTATGAGCATTCAAAATGTCAAAAAATGACTAGAAGAGGACCAATCCAAATATATTCTGGAGAAATATAGACAATTTTCAGGCGATGGCCACTACAAATATATTTAAGGGCATCCAATAATCAAATATTTGCCGGGGGAGAGTCCTCAGCTAACCTTTTGGCTTTGGGGTAAGAACTGCTCAAAAGCTTCCCTCTCCCCTCCCCCCTTTTTTTTTGCTTTTTCCCCTCAACCCTACAATCACCCAGGGCAAATAAGGTTCAGTCACCAATGGAAGTGTATACACGAAAGTATACATTTATGACATAAACGTAAATAAAACTGATGACAAAAAAATAAACCGAAGAGAGGAAATAATTGGGAATGAATGGATGAGCTAGTCTAGGGAAGAAATAACGAATAAACAATAGGTGGAGAGTGAAATGATTAAATATAAGAGTTTCGTACGAAGTAACTTATATTTCATTTCGGTGACTTGGTGGTCTAGGGGTAAGGTGTCAGACTTATATGCTGGCATCCGGGGTTCAATCCTCGGTCCCGGCATAGATTTATCTGATTACCAAACCCTTCCTTCACCTCTGACAAGACATCTTGTGAATGTGAGGAATACCAGGTCTCCACCGTGGTTCGGATTCCTGGTTAAACTGTAGGTCCTTCATTTCATCTCACATTCACCCTACCATTACACATTAACGTAAGTGCGTATAACCCGAACGGGTAATAAGACGCGGTGCTAATAATAATAATAATAATAATAATAATAATAATAATATATTTCATTTCTTTCGCGTTCCTCCAATGGGAGGGTACTTCTAGCGATAAGCGACAAGAGAATGGCCAGAATAAATTTAAACTGGTACTAGATTATTAATTAGTGCAATCTATGCACGGGTTATTATTGACTTAATTTAAAGAATAGGGGTGAGGAAATTAGCTGACATATATCAGCGTGGAGAAAGGATAGAAAAACTACGGCGAAAAGTGCCCCCAAGAGAACCGTGACAAAATCTTATCCCCTAATTTTACATGGGCAGCAAACAAATATAATGAGAGTTTTAGGCATCTGTTTGGAGTTATCTGTGATTGAAAACTTGCTTTACAGGAAAGTTTTTTAACAGTCAACTTTCTTGTGTAGTGAGAAAATTCACACTCAATCGTAAAAATTTAGCTATCCAAAAATAAATATATATGTTACCATACATTTTAAATGACAAATAAATTAATAACTTGATAGTAAAATATAATAAAAGTCAGCCTCCTTCCGTGCACCACATCTTATCTATCACGAGTTCAAAATATCGACTAGGAATTTAGAAAAATGTGCCCCCAATTGCGAGGAGGGAGAGTGATAAATCATAATGTGAGGAAAAATCAACCTTAATAGACTCAATAGGATTTGATTCCGAATCTCCCCGTCAACAGCAAACCATGCAATAAGAGAGTGACACCTTTGTACGCATGCCCACAGTACTGAGTAATATAATAGTAATGAATAGTGCTAATGTAAATAATAGCATACATTATAATAATGAATAAAAGAGGCAAAGGACAGGGTGATTCATGCAGAGTCCCATAGAGCTAGTGAGAGACAGGTTAATTTGGGACCACAATCTACTTAAAGATGGCTTTTGAATTCAGTTTGAAAGGGTTGGAACACGATCCACACTATTTTACGACAGCCATTCATGCCACTAAATAGACAGGTGATATTCGAAGTGGTATGGGGGGAAAGTATAATCAGTTGGTCGGCGGTTATAGTCGGATCGACATAAAAAAACTTTTAAAAGTACATAAAACAAAATTTCTGTACAAATGGACATATATGAAATATATAAAACGATAAATTTTATTTAACGTATTCATACATATAGTCATATTATTTGAAGTTTTCCCTTTTTCTAACTATTATAAAAACCGTACATATAAAATAACATAGATAATAAAATAACATGTTACCAATGTTGACCCCATAAATGTGTTTGTATTTTATAAAAGGGGCACCAAACGTTCATTTGTAAGAATATCAAAGTGCCGGTATGGTTTTTAAATCTACTTTCATGTATACATATGGAAAGTAGCTCTGAACC
>CABFOW010003843.1:0-48210 GCA_902141385.1 Timema californicum
AATAAAAAAAAAAAGAGGAAGAAACCATATTTTGCAATATCTTCCTCAACCTCACCACAATACCCCATGTTTATTGTCTAATCTGACCAGCAGTGCCTGACGAAACTTAGCACCACGAGAGTTGATCGTGAGAGAAAGATATACTACTGGGTATCTACAGCTCGGTGTGCTGTCTTGCAGGGAACTTCTTGAGGATGGCGTAGTAAAGGTTCATGAAAGCGTAAGAGCTGACGCCAATGATCATGAGGAGCACCACCATGAAGACAACACTGAGGAAACTGCCGTCGATGATGGATTCCCCGGAGGAAGGATTCTTGTTCCGAGATTTCTTCCTCTGCGCATCCAATTCCACGAGCTTCTTCATAGTCCTGAGACGTTCTCGCAGTTGCTCGACAGATTCCGTCACCTCTTCAGGGAGCACTAACGAAATCATAAGAACACAGATAGGTGTTAGTGAACCTTTAGTAAGAGGCATATCTCGAAGGGTTGTAAATACAGCAAAAGTCTTTAAAAGTTAAAATAATATTATTTAATAACGAAATTTTACTAAAATTATTCCATTTAAAAGAATATGCACTCCAACTGCCCTGAAAGATAGTAATTTTATATTGACCTTTTAGAGTAAAAGATTTGTGATCAATCATGTACTCTAAACCTATAAGTATGGAAGCTTAAATTGTTTAGTATTATTTGATTGGATTCAATGTGTGCCAGATGCCCCACAGGGGTTTAAGGTTATATTAATATGATTACTATTATTACTATTCCTCTTTTAATAATGGATGAAACCAAATTGATTTCCAACCATATTTGGTGCTCCATCTGCTGCCATGGACACTAGCTTATGCATAGGAAATTTTGTATCGATAATAACACCTTTGAAAGCATTGTAAATGCCTTGTATGCACTTTCAGTGGGATAACCTCTAGTATATCTTCTCTGGACGTTATTTCAGGGAAAAACATTCTGATTAAAATAAGCCTACATAGATACACTGTGTCAGTAACATCTGTAGACCCGTCAGTCTGTAGAGACACAAAAGTATACTTCTGTAGATCTTGAAACAGTGTTTCGTGACAGAGAAATATATCTGATTGTAGATTGTATCCCTCCGATTAATTTTTAAATTTATTGAAAAGTACTTCTCTAGCCTTACAAAAAACATCTTTAATGAGTCCATCTTAAATTCTTGTTAATGTTTTATAAGAACTTAGATAATCCTAAAAGAAGCTAGTACAACCACCTTTGAATTCCTGTGAGTCTTTGTAAAAATGAACTGTTGAGTGCTCAAAGTTGACTTAAATTCAAGAGCTTTTGTCATCCTAAGTTCACTATCTTCATGAAAATTAGTCGCTAATGAACTATCAACGTTTTTAACATATATTTTCCTATTTCTATTCAATGTGATAGTGATAAGTTTCTTTCTTCTGCCTGATTGACTCATTTTGATTGGAACTCCTAATGAAACACAAACTCTGACACGAAGAGTGAACGGCACATGCATTAATATAAGCTGTGACAGTACGTTCTAGATAGGTTAGAGTTCTGCTAATGTTTTCAGAACGAAAGGAGCGAGTGTTTCTAGCGGGTTTCTGCTCAACTAATGACGACGTTTGTACAAGAAATCCGTGTTACATTCTATTCTAATTTTTGAAAAATTGATTATTTTTTTCTCTATGTTATTTATAAAAATAACTACGGGCTAAAGAAGAAACGACAAACTCAGGTTGTGCATTAATTACTCAACTCTTTGAATGTAAGACATTACATTATCTGGAAAATAAATATCTTTAAGCTTTTAAATATTTTTCTCTAATTTCCTTTTAAAAATGAGTATGAATGAAACTCATTATACATGTAGGCCTATGTATAAACATATATATTAATATAGTAATTATATGCTGCATTCCCAGAAGTGTCGTGTAACATATTATACCTGCCAAATGTTTGTTTTTTCTGGCCATTGTGTATGTCCGTCGATAAAAATAAGTGGATTTTGATCACTCCAAAACGACAGTAGTGTGTGGAAAGTTTTCAAATGAAAACTCGGTATATATAAATACGAAGGCCCTGACTCACTGTCCACCCCCGTGTCTCTCTAGCCCCTGGACTTTAAATCTTGAAATTCAGCAGGCAGGTTCCTTTCAGGTTTTGATAAATTTGACCTCAAAGAGGTAAAAATGGGTATGAAATTTTTCAAAATTTACTCATGTATATTTTATAATAGTGGACAGAGAGCCTTGAAATTTAAAATGAAGGCTCATTTCTAAAATTGGGTTAGATCTTTTTGAGGGTTTTTCAAATTTTATCTTCTACAGTGGCCCCATGACTTCTTTGGTGCTGACTGACAGATCACAGCTGACTTCTGACAGTCAACATTTAGGTATCTAACTAAATTTTGACTGTCAGAAGTGACAGCTGCTAAACACATGTTTTTACAGATCATTTGGTCCGGCGTAGGTATACATAATTTGGTCTGGTAACGTTTCAAAGCTGTCAGTCAGCACCAAAGAAGCCGTGGGGCTACTGTAAGTGAGTGAGAAGAGGAAAAAAAGGTGTGTGACTCACTGACTCGCATGGAAGCTTACATTTTTTTTCCTGGCAGGAAGGTAGTGGGCGGGACTGACCCAAACAACCAGAAAAATCTAATGGGCGCATAAAGTTACAAATAAATTTTTAGAGGAGTTATAAAATTTTGATTTGGCAGACAGGTAGAGAGATAAGTCCAAATAGCCCAAGTAATCTAAGAAAACTTAAATTTCTAAGAGTGATTTGATGAAAATGGGATGAGTTACTAAAATTTTTCTAAACTAATAATAAAAAACTACTTCCAGGGTAGTAAAAAATTTAAATTTGACAGGAAGGTAAAAAGACCACTCTAAATAATTACTAAGGTGTGAAAAAGTAAAATTTTATTGAAACTTTGGGAAACAGGGAGTAGTGATAGGGGGGACCTGAAAATAAATACACACTTTTAGAAGTGGTAGAAAATTTAAATTTGGACGGAAGGTATAAGGACAAATCCAGATAATCTAATTCGTTTTAAAATTCAAGATTTTTAATTAGGAGCTATTTAAATAAAAAGGGCGTCAGGTTTTACATTTTCCAAAACTATTTTAAACATAATTTTTTACGTGTGGTATAAAACTGAAATTTGACCAGAAGGTAACATTACAAATACCTAACTATAAAAGCTTTCCTATTCTAAATGGAGAGCATACGGAGGAGGGGTATGAGGGTTAGCAAAAAATATCCCTTTAGTTTGGACAGACAATTTAAATTTGTCAGGGATGTAGAGGGATTACTCCAATAGTGAGATAAGTGTTAAATATTTACTATTTATAAAGGAGGCTAGTGAATTGGGGTTTTTTCAAAATTCCCAAAACTAAAACACTATTACTTTTCAGTATGGTTAAAGATTGAGATTTGTCAGGCGTTTATAAGAACCACCACAAACAACCATTAAAGTCTGATCCTTGAATTTCAAATTGGAGATGATTTAAATGGAGAATAATGCTAAAATTAGTATAAAAATACTTTTTTTATGTGTGATGTAAAATATAAGTTCCACATGTAAGTCAATAGACCTTCCCGATGAGCCGAATGAAGTCTGACTTCAAAATTTAAGTCCGGAAAATCGAAAAGTTCAAGATTGATAAAACTAATATATAAGACTGATTATATATTTAATATTTATACTTTTTTACTTTATTGACTTTTTTAATATGTTTTCTGGCCATAGAATGGAGCTTCATGTAAAAAAAAAAGGTGTAGAAGTGAAAAATGGTAAACCGTAAATATATTTAACTAGTTTTAAAAAAAGGCGAGGGAAAAGAGCAAAATTAAAGAGTGTAATAAGAGGTAAATGGTTAAAAATGGTAAACTACTCATTCTGAAAATTGCTATTTTGTGTTGTCAGTAGCCTCATTGAGAGCTACGAGTCGAATTGGCGAGAATCGTAATTTTCGATTATCGATTATTTCGATGCCAATAAGAATCAAAGGTATCGAGATACCGAAGGATCGAGTTTGATATCCCTAATTTAAAGTACTCTCAGACATAAGTTCTTCCAAGTTTATTATTTCTGAACTTTTTTTTACAAAACTTCATTTTATATTTTCTTGACACCTCGGAGTGAGAAGTATTGTGATCGTCAAAAAACTCGAACTCAAGATTTAATAAATGCTTAGGTTTCATGACCCCACCAAAACAAAAAAAAGTTGTTTTCACAATGCCATCTGTCTGTCTGTCTGTATGTACCTCGGACTAGAGCCGAAACTATGTAACCAATTGGGCTAAAACTTGGTATCCGGGGTTTTCATGTGGTTACCCCGAGAGGTTTTTGGAATTAAATATCTAACCCTGAAATTAAAGGTGATTTTCCCATGAAAATGTATTTGAGGGTACGTTACATAGTATAAAATTTCCAATTTTCATAATTTTTCTTCAACTATGTATTTGAGATAAGAAATAACTTGTCATTGTGAATTTGTAGTACTATTAAAGATACAAATCTTTTATTTGAAAAATATTTTTATAAAACCAATAACTTCTGGGATACAAGCAAATAAAAATACTTTTTAATTCATGTCTTTGAAAACGAATTGATTCTCATGCTCTTTGGTGGGCAAATATGTTTCTCTTTCCTCCATTTTTCTGTAATGGTGTTCCTAGTTCCCAATGCCATAGAACAAGTAACAATGTATATTATTTCATTTAAATAATATTTGGTGTAGTGTTTCTATAACCATGTTTAGACCTATCATTTTGTTTCACAAATCTTTCGAGGTATTAGTAAATGTATATTTTAAGATAAAAGTGGGAGAATGCTTTTTGAAGGGACACATGTGCAAGACAGCGTGTGGAGCAAATTAGTGATCCGAGTCACTTCACTCACTTAATACTGCACGGATATCACTAAGTGATATCCAGGGTTGTTTGTATTGGATTAATACTATATTGTTTTAAAACTAGTTACTTAAAAGTGTTCACGCTACATCACAAGACTGGTTTCTTTCTGAGTGGAGGGAGTCTGGCGTTGTTTATATATATCTTGAAGGATTTAGTGGCAATACCGATTATCAAACTGACTACCTGATGTCAGCCCACTATCGAGCCATACTGACCGAGCGGCAGCCGTTTGTTGGCGAATATAGTGCCAATTCCCACGTCTAGAGGCTGCCATGTGGTTAGCACAGCGAACCCTTGGGCCATTGATCTCAGTTTTATAGACTGGAACCGCTATTTTTTCATCAAATTAGCTCCTCGTTTGTCCTTATTAGGCTAAGTTCACCCCGTTCCAGACCAAGTGATACACATAAAATCTGTAAGCACCAGAGATCGAACCGGGACCTCCAGATCTGTAGCCAGACACTGTGACCACCTTCGAGTATTTGTTTTATTAATAGTATTGTCCTACCGGGCTGTATGCAATTCACACCATCCAAACATAAAAAATGTGGACAGCAGGTGTCGAGGAAATGTGCCAACATTTTCCTGAATAGAAGGTGGTAAAACAAGAGGTTCCTGATTATAGGTTCCTAACCAGACTCAGTCCACCCCTGAAATTAAACTATCAAACCTAATGAGACATTATAAAGCGGGTGTACTTTGTTTAGGTGTAGCAGGGAACGTCTGGGAAGGGGATGTAAAATGACTGAATGAGTATCTTCTCTGGATCTAACAGTCACAAGTACAACCTGCTATGTTGTATTGTTTGTTTTTGGTAGAACTAAATGAGATAACAGTGTAAGCCCATGTAGATGGACTTGCCTTCATTCCCCGTCATGTCGATGTGTGCCGGCATGCCGCTAATTCCCGTTACAAACACTCGAGCCACTAATTAACTGTCTAAGTTGCTGCGATTTTACCGAACCACTGTGCTGAAAACAACATTGCCTCTATTGATCTAGCCGCCATCAAGAGGTGACGAGCGCATGCGCGGGATTCAAACCAAACACGACAACAACACATGAGTACGGGGGGGGTGTTTTTACACGTGTTTATGTATTTAATAGGACTTCATTCATTATAATTACTATTATTATCCAGTAATTATATCCAATGACGTATTCATTGTATAAAGGTTGTCACACGCTAACTTACGGTGGCCGCGTGGTCCAACGCCGACGACGGGGAGAGAGAGGTTCGAATCTTAGTAGGGTGTGCTGGGGATAGTATCTCTAAAATGGTTTTCCACTCACCCTCCTCGAAAATGCGGTAACACTTCTTATGGTAATAACCTTCCTAATTTCTAAAACCATTAGCATGATTAGTATTAAGCGTATGGCTCTAACGGGTAGTAAGACGTGGCTGCTAATAAAAAGTTGAAAACACACTTCTGACAACATCAAAATAACAATGCTATATAACATTTATTGTCAAATAGAACCTACAAATATGAGATAAATGAAATACGGTTAAGATAATTAAGTTTTCAGGCGAGTAACTAAAACTAGTATCAGAATGTGTGTGGGTACCACTACCCTAATTGTGTAATGTCAAATATAATAGTTATGTTAAAATTACAATATTGATATGATAATTAAATACTAGACCGATATAAATAAAATGAAGTAGTATATAAAAAATCTGTTTCATTTGTCTTCTATTAAAATATTAGTATGGTTATTAAAAGATAATTTTACGTTTTAAAGATTAGGTTACTTTATCAAGAAAATAATGATATTATCTCGCAGTACATGGGACTGTCACTGAGGGAAAGGAATCAATGTACAGCTAATAAACTATTCAAGATTGGTAACCTACATTTCTCAAATCTAAAAGTGTAACACTGTTTTCCTGCCCCATTTAATACACCTAAAAGATTATATATATATATATATATATATAATTTAAACTCTTAGACATAAAAAAAGTCAGTAAAATGTTATCAAGGTAAAGGAGGAATACAGTATAGAATAAATGGTACGACACAATCACACAAACTTTATTTTATTGTGTATCACAATTTGGAAGAAAATTTTCGAAAAAAAGTTTTCAGTAAACTGCCCTTAAGTAAATTTTCCTAATAAAAACAAACAAAACGTCTGGTTAGTTACAATAAACACTCTTTATATAAACATTCTAAACCAAATTGTTCAAACATTTTTAACAAATTTAAAATGTTCGAAAATTGGTTATTTGTCAGCTCCCCTCAAACCATTCTTGATTTGAAAAACTAAAACTTCTTCTTATTTCCTATGAAAAACTTTTCTCAAATACCCATAATTTTGAACTTAAGCTTAAAGGCCGATTTCAAAAAATTAGTTTTCTCTAAGTTTTCGTAAGTAAACTACCCTAAGTTAACTTATTTTAAAAATATACATATTTTATTATTGATAATGTTAAATAGTACCCCGATACCAATTATGAACCAAATATTTAGAGCTATTTTCGAACAGATTCAAATTTTATGAAAATCAGTCATAAGTAAACTACATACTATAAAATATTTTTTATAAAACAAATTTAAATAATATATATATATATATAATTTAAACTCTTAGACATAAAAAAAGTCAGTAAAATGTTATCAAGGTAAAGGAGGAATACAGTATAGAATAAATGGTACGACACAATCACACAAACTTTATTTTATTGTGTATCACAATTTGGAAGAAAATTTTCGAAAAAAAGTTTTCAGTAAACTGCCCTTAAGTAAATTTTCCTAATAAAAACAAACAAAACGTCTGGTTAGTTACAATAAACACTCTTTATATAAACATTCTAAACCAAATTGTTCAAACATTTTTAACAAATTTAAAATGTTCGAAAATTGGTTATTTGTCAGCTCCCCTCAAACCATTCTTGATTTGAAAAACTAAAACTTCTTCTTATTTCCTATGAAAAACTTTTCTCAAATACCCATAATTTTGAACTTAAGCTTAAAGGCCGATTTCAAAAAATTAGTTTTCTCTAAGTTTTCGTAAGTAAACTACCCTAAGTTAACTTATTTTAAAAATATACATATTTTATTATTGATAATGTTAAATAGTACCCCGATACCAATTATGAACCAAATATTTAGAGCTATTTTCGAACAGATTCAAATTTTATGAAAATCAGTCATAAGTAAACTACATACTATAAAATATTTTTTATAAAACAAATTTAAATAACTTTTTATAATGAAAAAAAAACAAGATACCTATTTGGAACAAAGTCCCTAGAACCATTTTATAAAATATTCCCATGTTTAAAAAAATCGGTTAACTACCCTTAAAAGAAGTTTCTCCAAAAAACCAAATATAGAGTTTTATTTATCTTGTCAAAAATAGTTCTTTCAAGTGTTTTTTAACACCGCATGTTACTACCCGTTCGGGTTATATGCCTGGGTAATAATTACACTAATTTGTTAGGGATTAGGAAGGTTTACTTTAGAGGAATTGTAATCTAATTTGCGTAGAGAGAGAATAGAAAACCATTTGGGGGTCAAATTCCGATCTTCCCGTCTTTGACAGTCTACTCCATTGTGAGAGTAACGCCTTAGACCATGCGGCCACCCGAGTGGTTAAAGTGCCTCGTTTTCATGTCCTTGTTGAAATACTACCATTTGGTTGCTTGCCTCATCGACTGCAAGCCGTACAATAGTGTTTGATTGTCCAAGCATCTCGTTTCCAAGAAGTCGCCAGCAACATCCATGGGAGCTAACGTATCTCATGTTTACGTAGAATCAGATTTCATCATAATTATTATCCCTTGCTGAACCTTTTCTATGAAAGCCATTTTAGCAGCTTCGTAGCTTTTGTCCCCCCAAAAAACAATCTCCTATGCATCTACCATTGAATGTTTAGGCTAAGAAAAAATGGGCAATAATTTAACTTGAGATTATAGTTTAGCTTCTTTTCATACAACTATGTGGTGTATGGATCGTATTGAGTGTGTTACCCAACATAGGGTCAAGGCATGAAATACTTTCTATTGTGCATGTGAGTTGAATAATCACGGTGTAATAAGAAAACAAGGTTTATCAATATTGATCTGTCCTGTGATAAAGTATTTTTATTGTTATTATAAGGTTTTTTAGGGATAGTAATACCGTAAACAAAAGATGTGCAAGGCCCATATCTTTCAACATGCATTTGAAATTAAATGGTTAGAAAAGCTGTTTGGAGCTTTTACCTCAACACGTTATGAAGTACTTCACAATAGATCGCACCACTTTTTATGTGGGTTATTTTGGAGATTCCCGGGAAATTTAAATAAAGTGAATTGTATCTTCTTTTAAATACTTTCATTTGGCTCCACCAGGTTGGAATTTATAACAGTCACTACAAATTTTACTGTGTTTTGAAAGTTTTAAATTTTCTCTTCGCATGGCCTTGATCCACTTCTGGGCATTTCATTATTTAATACTACGAAATTTATTTAAAAATAGGAGTTTGGTAAATAGGACCGATTATTTCTAACCTAGATTATGGTTAGTTAATTTGTTAAAGACGTCCAATCAAAGTTTGTCATGCAATCTACAATATTTTTAAAATGTTATTATGACCATCGAGAGATTGATACAATGGTTATTTTGTTTTACTGTAAAGTTATCAGGCTACATAATTATGTTTAAATATTAAGGAAGGTTCATTACCTGTGAATTGAATTAAATTTCTTTTCGTGTTTACAGCCAAATTTTATATATGTATTCAACAATTTAAAACGCATAACTTTTCAGTGACACATTGGCGCCATAGTAACAACGAGACCAAATTCATCGTTCGTCTCCTCAGACTCTAGCAGACAATATCAAGCGTCACACTTTTGTTGATTTGAGAGGTCGAGGCAAACACACGATAGCGTTCATTTTAGCAGCTATCTCTGGTAGCTTGTCTCTTGAATTACAAGCTGATTTTATAGGTAGTAAAGACTTTGAGGATATCTGACAATGACGAATATTCTATTTATTTTATTTGGGTAGCAGATTTACAGATCTTATAGATGTTTAATTGTGAATACATCCCATCTAAATCTACGAGGGCTGTCATGTTATTTCCCTGACCCCCTCAATTGCAAAGCGGAATTATTGTTCCTCCAATAGTATACAATATCTCGATACAATGAATCAAGCTCAAATTGTCATAACATAAAATAATAATGATTGTAGTTAATCACGTTTAAATCAATATACAAACACTACAATTTTACAATTTTTCTTGAAGTCATTGTGATGAAGAAAACGAAACAAGTGGGTTCAACCAGAAGGAATTTATGTAAATTTATAACTTATATTTTTATGAAACCTGACTTTCTCAAAGATTATAAGACAAAGAACCCCTAGCGGGTGTATTGAGGGTGTATTTTTTACCAGTTATAATAGCAACTATATGTTGCCTCTGCAATGATTCGAACCTTAGTATAAAGCTATGAACGCTGTTACTCCCATGACCTTGGCTAGCTCTAGTCTTTAATTAAACATGTTATCTGCTGAGAGTTGCTATATGACGTAAGCACCGCTTTAATCTTACTTAATCCCTGCTCTCCCAAGCTCAGTGTGATCTGGTTTGTGGCAGTGCAACACTTAACATTACCAGCTTCAGCACAGCCGGAAACAACAGTAGGCGAGTTCAAGCACAGTTGGAAACAACAGTAGGCGAGTTCAAGCACAGTTGGAAACAACAGTAGGTGAGTTCAAGCACAGTTGGAAACAACAGTAGGTGAGTTCAAGCACAGTTGGAAACAACAGTAGGTGAGTTCAAGCACAGTTGGAAACAACAGTAGGTGAGTTCAAGCACAGTTGGAAACAACAGTAGGTGAGTTCAAGCACAGTTGGAAACAACAGTAGGTGAGTCCAAGCACAGTTGGAAACAACAGTAGGCGAGTCCAAGCACAGTTGGAAACAACAGTAGGTGAGTCCAAGCACAGTTGGAAACAACAGTAGGTGAGTCCAAGCACAGTTGGAAACAACAGTAGGTGAGTCCAAGCACAGTTGGAAACAACAGTAGGTGAGTCCAAGCACAGTTGGAAACAACAGTAGGTGAGTCCAAGCACAGTTGGAAACAACAGTAGGTGAGTCCAAGCACAGTTGGAAACAACAGTAGGTGAGTCCAAGCACAGTTGGAAACAACAGTAGGTGAGTCCAAGCACAGTTGGAAACAACAGTAGGTGAGTCCAAGCACAGTTGGAAACAACAGTAGGTGAGTCCAAGCACAGTTGGAAACAACAGTAGGTGAGTCCAAGCACAGTTGGAAACAACAGTAGGTGAGTCCAAGCACAGTTGGAAACAACAGTAGGTGAGTCCAAGCACAGTTGGAAACAACAGTAGGCGAGTCCAAGCACAGTTGGAAACAACAGTAGGCGAGCTCAAGCACATCCAGAAAGAACAGTAGGCGAGCTCAAGCACATGTTATGATACCATTTACTGACAAGGAGTGCTTTACACCGCTGTAGATTACATCCTCAAAACAAGGTTAATATAAATTATTCAACGTAAAAAGCATGTTTTACTATAAACATAGGTATCGTAATATATTATAAACAATCATAGGGGATGCTGCCCCTTTTGCACCTAATTATTACCAAACTTTCGGGTTACACGCATCTCGTTTAATGACGCCATTATGTAAAGTATGAGAAAGGTATAATTTGGAGGAAATAAACCTGCTTTTGCGGGGGTGGAAAGTAGAAAGCGATTAGGGAACAAACCCAGCTTGGTACAACCGGCCGTGATTCCCATCACTATCTATCCAGTCTAATGCGAGGGGCCCGCTTCGGTGGCCGCATGGTCTAACGCGCTAGTCTCACAGTAGACTAAACCGCCAGACGGGGAGATCGAGGTTCGTATATCGGTTAGGTGTACTGAGGGTGGTTTTTATAAAATTGTTTTCCACCCTTCGTGCAAATGCAGGTATAGGCCCTACTTCCTTAAAATGTAACCTTTCTAATCCCTAAAACCGTTAGCGTAATTAGTATATAAGCGTTTAATTCGAACGGGTAATAAGATGTGTATGTGTATGTGTATTAAAAAATAATAATAATATTGTGAGAGTGACAAATTAGACCGTGTGACCACCGATGCGTGTAGATGCTGTGTTACAAAATCCGTTGATGAGTGTTATCACAGAACATCTTTATTACATACAAGGCCTCAATGGTGTCCGCTGAAAGGTTTACCCTCAATATTAACCTTTGATCCAAACAATAATTAAAATACAACTCACGCTAAGAGATATTTTGTCAAGATAAGTGCCTAGCAGGTCACACAAAGGTCAAACAAAGGTTACATAAATTTACTGTGCAGTTTGTATGGTATTATTTCCTCCTGCGTTTGTTTTGTGAAGTATCCTAATCGTGTGTTATGTACTGCTTTTGTAACCCCCACCCCCCCTTTTTTATCATACCATAAATAAAAGTCAGGTTGATCACAAGAGAGTTTTTTTCCAACAAAAACAATACTCGAAGAGAGAGGGCAAGACAAGCCCGGCGTTAGGCGCATATGTCAATACAATAAGGCCATAATTAACAATACTGAAATAAATAATTTGGGGCTCGACCTCAAGCTCTAAGATGGCCGGCTAAGGGACCCACAATACTAACATACATTTAAATTGACCTTCGTACAAATATGTCGTGTATAATGATAATAATTGAAGATTGAAACAATAACCTGCATACTAACAACAATCACGAGATATAGACTAGTCGCCATCAGTGACTCTCCAATAACTAACGTAGATGACAAAGTTCCCTAGAAAAAGATTTATCATTACGGCCATCATATGGCCCAAAAATAGAACCAAGGTCCATTATTAAAAAGGACCTTTAAAATTGAGTAACCTAACTACTAACAAACTAAGAGCGTGGGCTCGTGGCCCCAGATTTGACCAACTAACTTCAGATCTATAGAAATTTAATTCCCCAATAATGACAAGTAATACAATGATTCAACATGATTCTACTAAAGTACCAAAGGGTACATTTTAACAAATATTCCGCATATCAAAATGGCGGTGTTAAAAGTTTCAAACCCACCCGTGAAGCGGATGAGATGCATTAGCCTATACAAAAATTTATTTAAGTCCATCTGCGCTACCATGATCTCTACTAAAAATTCCGCAGCCTCAATTTAGAACAACGAAAGTTAAATCTTAAGCCGATATCACAGAAACAGTAATTTAGAATCCATCATAAGCCAAACAGAATTTTGATATAAATAAACTAAATCTTATTTAACACTAAGCGTCTAACCTAGAGAATGCGTAGAAATGCGTGTCATGGCTATAGAGTCCTGCCATTATATATACATAAGTTAAGTTACGTGTTCTCACAGCGCGTGAAACAAGACAGGGAAAAAGGGGGAGGGGAGTGCATAGTTCTGGAACATGCTCCCAAAATCTGGGTATAATTCAAATCGCGTGCCGTTTAACCGACCGTTGATACCACAACACTGTTGTCGGCGCGCACGAATCTGCGCATGTCGACCCTCTCTTGTTTCTCTTTGGGCGAGGCACACCTAGGGGTGGACGTCGAACCACGATCCCTCCGCTCAGTTGGAAACAAGCCGAGCCGTGATGTGTACCTGGTGTGTGGCCTCGGTGTAGATCATCCAAATGGAGACAGAATTGGTGAGCCAAAACAATTCTTTTCCTTTCATGTTGTAACGAGGTTACACTTTAATGTATTGTTTATTATGAATATACCAAATGAGCCAGGCCTGTTCTATTCGTTGTTTTAATTAATTATATTCACTGTTGCTAGGTATCAACATTGCATAGATTTCTTGTAATTTTCTTCAATTCGTCTCCTTCAACCCTAATGGTTCTAGGCTCGCTTTTCCCACTCTTATTTTTATCATTCACGTGTGGCTGACCACATATTATAGACTCGCATTCATATTAACGTGGGAACTAAGAGTCTCTAGCCTTGGGTCACAAAGCAATGAATATCTCTCGTGTGAAACAGTTAATTACTCGTCAAGAACTAAGTTTGAGACGCCCCAGCCATCGTCTCTTCGCTTAAAGTATTATCCTTCATATTTCGCGAAGTTATTTGTTTTCTATGTGTTTAATAATTTAAAGCATGTGTGAAAAATCTCGTCTACTATTACCGCTCCGTATTGTTCACGTTATTTTCTTATGACAGTGTAATGATACTGTTTTGGACCCCTCTCATATATTCAAAAAGTCATGGATAAATTGCATTTTTCTTTAAAGAATGGTATGTAAAATTTCCTTTTAATACTCTATCCATGTAAAACCATTCGTTTTCAGAAGTAATTTCAATGCACTACGTCTTTTAAAAAATCTTTAAAATATCAACTCCGTTGTATTAGAAAAATCATGTGACATGCTGGCTCCCTCAAGCAAATAGGAAGCTAGCCTTCACATCATCAAGTTGCCAGGAGTTCTTCTATTAGTTAGTTTTAACAATGGTGATACGGGGTCCAAGAGGCAAGGGGTAGATAATACATAAGCAGCTTGTGCACATGAATCTACACAGTAATATCTTAGTACACAGTAACATAATCTAAAATGAACTTTGTAATATATTAATACACATTACTTAGAATACAGAAATAGTTATCTTAACACAGAAAAATAGTAATATCCCATAAAAACTGTATCAATGTCAATAGTGAAGGTGCAATCAAATCAATAAATTGTGTACAACATCAAGTTTTATCTGATTTAAATCAAATAACATAAAATCAGATCGTCATAGTCGTGTGATAACAAGTGTGCAGTAAGGCATGCACACGTCGTCATCATCATAAAACCCGGTATCGTCCACAACTGCATCACAAATAAACCACATATCATCATAATTGATGCAAATCGCATCACAAATAAACCCCATATCGCCAAAATTGATACACAATCGAATCACAAGTAAACCCCATATCACCATAATTGATGCACAATCGCATCACAAATAAACCCTATATCACCATAATTGATGCACAATCGCATCACAAATAAACCCCATATCACCAAAATTGATGCACAATCGCATCACAAATAAACCCCATATCACCAAAATGGATGCACAACCGCGGGTAGCTATCTCAATAAAATCCTGTATCTATATAACAGTTCTCATTTCAAGCAGGACTGGAAGGGAAGCTACGAGTGATAGGGGTTTTGGTTCGACGGAAACATGTTAAGCTCCATTCACAATATCATATTTACTGCTGAGTTAGTTCTTTTATCTAAAAATACAAAAGCTAATGTCATATTTTTAAGAACCATGAACGGATAATCCGAAAAAAAATTATGGCTTGAGTAAATAGGGATTTGACCTAGTGTAAAACTCGAGTCCATTGAGTACATGAGTTAGGCCGATTACAAATACAAGCCTTAATGAAACCCACAGCTTTAAATGCTTTATTATATAAATAGTAGATGCTTGGACCTCACACCGATTGATACGTGGTCCAAGGTTAAGGTCTTGTATTAATAGTGATGGAAAGTTCGAGGTTTTAAGCTCAGCTGGGTGTATTGGGGGTGATTTTCTACAGTTGATTTTTAGCTTGAGATTTCCCATCCTCCATTCACGTTAGTGAAGGTGAATTTCCTTTAACTGCTTTTCTCAACATTAACCCATCTGCCAGTTAGATATTCTTTGTGTTAAAATCCATTAACTAAAAATTACATTCTGAATACCAAGATATATATAAATTACATTCTGAATACCAAGATATATATATATATATATATAAATTACATTCTGAATACCAAGATATAAATTACATTCTGAATACCAAGATATATATATATATAAATTACATTCTGAATACCAAGATATATATATATAAATTACATAATATATATATATATAAATTACATTCTGAATACCAAGATATAAATTACATTCTGAATACCAAGATATATATATATAAATTACATTCTGAATACCAAGATATATATATATAAATTACATTCTGAATACCAAGATATATATATATATATATATATTCATTGTTCTGTCTTTCAGCTGATTCATTGCCTTGTTCTTTAGCTTGTCCAATGAATAGCTTCAATTTTTTTTTAATATCCTGAAACTTCATCTTCTTTTCTTGTTCGAGGTAATCAATCAGTTGCATTCGTGGTCTTCTCGCAAGGGCTATAATAATATATAATCAGATAAATTTCTTCAAGTAAAACTTAATCCACAAACTACTATGAGATAGAGAACACGATGTCTAAAATAAAAAATACTTAATAAACGATTTAAATATTTTAGTCAAACACAGAGTATGCTGTACTCCAAACACATGGTATTATAGAGATTAAATTAATGGCATGATTTATTAAAACTCCATACATGATCAATTATTGATTTAGTCTAAGCACAGTACATTTCTAAGAACCAAATATGTATTATATCATAGTTTAATATATTAAAAAAACGTGCTAAGGTCCAAAGTTGGTATATGTCTAAGCAAAAAAATAGAACATAATATGTTGAAGTACAAAAAATGACTTGTTGTAAAGTAAAACATGGATCAGCTTTAGTCAAAAGACAAATAAATATTAAGTTCACAAAGAACAGATTGCATAAAGAAGAGGGAATATAAGAGAATCTCTAGTTTAAAGAAAAGAGGCAATATGAACTAAATTAATTCCAAAGTATGAACATAGAGTGTGTTGTATTCCAAATAAAAGGTAATGTGTTGGTGAAGTAAAAAAAATTGACCAGTTTTAAAAACAAGGGTTTCTGGGCTATTTTAGACATAGTGGATTTTTTTTCAGGCATGAGTCACGTTTAAATCCCCTATAAGGGCATGCATTAGTCGAAATACAAGACACAATGAAGTGCCAATACATGCTTTAATGCTTCTAATCTACACACAGCGTCTCATCATAATCATCATAAACTATTTCCAGCCTGTGAGAAGGTCAGTTTAGTAAAATGCCTCCATCTTGCTCTTTCCAGCGTCTGCTATGTTCTAAACCCGGGGTGGACAACCCTGTCGCTAATTCGTCATTAAAGTATGGCAAATTTGAGTATTCCATCTCTCACAGAAAAAAAAACATTTTCCTGATGGCTTGTGCTGTTTGTTACTTGATATTTCCTGCATACCATTAGAATTAGTCTTCTGTTTGAATGAATCATTGACGTAGCACTGCCATCCAATACTTCCTTCCACTCCCGTTTCCAACACTACAGTTCATCTCCACATTCAGTCAAAATGAGTGTAAAATTTCGCATTAAACTCTCGCGAATTTTCAATACAAACAATTGTCATCATTTGCGTCTTAAACAGTTGTAAATGAGTTGTCAAAGTGCACATGTCTTGAATAAACTTGTTCTAACAGTGTGCTATTTTAAACGTTCGTTTGAGCAATATAATTTCTAAATTTTTACATTATGTGGCGAATTTCACTCCTCATTCGCCACACCTGAGGCAATATTGAAAATATCTTGCATATATTCGTTCTAAACAATGATATCATTAAAATAAAGTCCATTCGCCATGGGAGTGGTGGTATCTGACAACCAGCAGAAGATGTAAAAATGGTTAAAAGAAAAACATAGTGTAACCCCCTCTTTCATACGTCATGTATCCAAATAATCAAATAAAGGAGCTGATACATTAACAAATTTAGTTTATTAAACATGTTACTCCATTGTTACTTTAGTTGTTCCACGTCTCACTAGTATTTGAGAGCTCTTTGGGGCTGGTGTTTATTGTATTCTTTGTGTTTCCTATTTTTATACTGGACATACATATATTGATGTTTAACAATAAAACTATCCATACAAATAAATAAATAAGATAAAAGTTCACTTCACTTTTCAATTTCTACTTGCTTAATTCTTTGAAGGTAGCGCCCTAGGCCAGCTGCCCTTATAATTTCCTACCTTTACCCCCTACCGCATGACTCACTCCAAAGGAAGAGGAGGGAGAGGGGGAAAGAAGACAGAGAAGCCTGCAGATGCCGGATACTCCTCTACCCAGAACCCTCTTTTCCCTCCTCCTCCAATCACTTCTACTTGCCCCCAACCCCAATACATCCGTTCCTCAACCACCCTCTCCAGCCTACCCATCAACGACTCTCCATCTTGATCCTTTGGAACGAGATGAACTGTGACTTTGCTGACATCCTACGACAAGAAACATCCTACAAACACTCAGAAGAAGACAATTCTCCGCCTAAACGTCAACGTACTTAATAAGTTCAGCTACCACTCCCCTCACCATCTTCACAAACTCTACCACTCACATCGACCTACACTCCCCCAGACTATCACAAGATGGCGCTCAGCACGTCTCGGAGATAACAAAGTTTAATACAATGAAATATCTGACATATATGGTTTCTAAATACGACAAAAACATAAACTCACCCCGTTCACACCTTGCACCAATTCAAACCTACTCGCACTCCCATCAAACTTGCCCGACCGACTCAAACGAACTTCACTGTTCAACTGACGGGTGAGCCAGTATGACATCAACACCCCTGAGAGGCTATATTCAGAAATTCATCTGGTACCTTCCATATGGATAATGAATATGCTGGAAAATACTCAGGCCTTATGGTTTTTTCTTAGCACGTTTCCCGGTTGGTCTTCAAACATGCCTTCCCACCCATCCCTTTGTTTTTAGTTGTTAATCAATCGCGCTTCCTTTTACGGTTCTGGTAAAAAGAGAGAGTTTCACTCCCACAACCCCTCTCCCTCCGACTTGTCCCAGTCCACTCCTCTCTCTCTCTCCACACTCCTCCTTACTCCCTTCAACCACCTGTCCCTTGGTCTTCCTATCTGCCTCCTACCCCCAACTCCATATCCAATATCCTCCTGGTCATCCTTTCCCCCTCCATTCCTCTCACATAGCCATACCACCTTAGTCGTGCCTTCTATATCCTGTCCTGGACTGGCTCTTCCTTTACTATAGACCTACCTCTTACTCTCTCATTTCTAATCCTGTCAAATTTTGTCACACCGATTCTGATTTTCTGAAATCTCATTTTACTTGCCTGCAAAGTTGAACCTTAATGCGCAATTATTTATTTTTTTTACGAAAATCCAGAAATGTTTACCTTTTTGGTGAAATTCCCTGTGATTTCCTTATCTTTGTGGTTTTCCAGGCACATATCAGCCTTGCTAGCGTGACTATGTCAAGCACATAAATAAGTTTTGGACAAAATATAAATGAAGGCATTAGATGAAATCAATGTTCACTTGAATTAATAAGCTATGTAGACCCTATTAGTTATTTAACACGGAATAAATCGTACTCTTGTTAGTAGGCTTGTAGCCAAACATTTTTAAAATATTAAAAACATTATTGAGAAAAGTGTTAAATATATTTGAGTATGGAGTGCAATAAAAATATTGAGTTAATATTTATATTCAGCTGAAATTGTAATTTTAAAATGAAGCTAAGGATTTAAAGTGTTATGATAAGCTACGTTTACTTGCTTAGTTTATGTTACACTTATTAAGTATCTAGTTATTAATGAGGGCCAAATTAATAATAATGTGTGTCCCTCAAAATTGGAGAGTCAGAATAGTTCATGGATGATGGCAATTAATTTAACTGTCCAAAGTGTATTTTGTATTGAATATAATTCAAGTGTTGTATTGTTGACAGAGAGAAGATGAATCGCTGGAAGGGTCGAGTAGCTTTAGTGACTGGCGCCAGTGCCGGAATAGGAGAGGCAATAGCTAAGGCGCTAGTCAAGCAAGGAATGAAGGTGGTGGGTCTAGCAAGAAGTTTTGACAGGATGAAGGTAAACGTTAGTTGGATTTTAAAACCTGTGCTCGTTTTCCTTCCTCACATACGTACTTTCACTTTCACTTCGCATTAAGTTTGGCTGATAGGGGAAGTTTCTATAGTATCGCTTTTAAAATGGCCTTAGTAACAATTCTTTTTATAATGTCTTATTATATATTGACATACATACAAGATTATTCACTCGGGACTGAACATATTTTTTGTATTTAGCTAATCATTGGAAGTCACAACAGGGTGAGGTTTTCAGGGGGAAATTGTGCAAATAATCGACAATACGCCAGTCACTTTACAAGCTTGAGTGGCTGTAGCTTGTGCACAGCTGTGATACGGTATGGCTTAATCTATGGCTGTTTGGCTGCTCTTTGATGATCGTCCAGTCTCATCCGAAGAGGTGTTTGTGGGGAATGCCAATAACCGCTGCTTCACATCCTGTATTGTGTCCCCCGTCATCTCGGGCCCTCCGCGGATTCACAAAACGTCCATAATCTCCAGCTTCTTTGCCAAGTTCAAATGGTGCCTGGTATGTGCCCACGAAATTTATTCGGAAACTCCCTTTGGTATTGTTTGAAGTAATCTGTCATCCAGTACTGAAGTACAATAATCATACGTTCTTCAATTGAGTATGCCATCTTTATTCCACCGACTCACTTATACCGTCTGATGAGACACGCTCTCCCACTAATTTATAGATAGATAGTGCGTCAATTTGGCAGCCAACCAGCCGTCTGGCTGGAATAATGTGTTTTTTCAAGTCGACTGCTTCGTCATAAAATAAATAACCACTGCGTTCGTGTTCCACGCTCATCTTATAATATACGTATGTTATATTCCACATAATACGTGTTCAGTCCCAAGTGAATCAAACTAATTTTGCAGAGTTAGGAACTAAAGTTATTTAATACATTTAGTTTCTATCCATAAATATATTTATAAATTAATATATAACTAAAAAATATATATATATATATTGGGTATTTTGTATGACATTTTGGCGTATCTCTACTTGCTAGGTGTACCGAATGTACCACATAAGTAGTGTGCTCACGTGAAAGAGTGCTAGCGCGACACTGGTTGCTCGGGTGGGAGTTAGTCTCACGGGAGAGTCTGAATGAACAGTTTCGTTTCCTCGCCAGCGCACTCGGCTCGATGGTAAAGTTGTGTACGTCCTCTGTAATTGCGATCAATAAATTCTGGTTACAAAGATCCACGGATTGTGTCAATCAATGAAGCGTCGTGATTATTGAATCCTGAATGATGACAACACCTAGAAAGTCAAGATTGGTCATGACAATTGACTCAATAGGGCCTAAATGGGCACAAGATGGCACAAAAGGCCTGCGCCTAGGGAACGTCCACAAGCTGCCTAAGTTTGCTAGTGAGTTTGATTACCTTTGTTTTAAAATTGACAAGGTCTCACTATCTTAAGTCACCAACCTATTTCCATCGAACTAATTCTAAGTGGTCAAACTTTTGTGGTGGATCTCAAACAGAGTTGAGTGTTTGTTATCCTATTTAAGTAGACCGACAAACGTGCAGACGAGCCCGTTGTTACAGAGTGTTGCTTTCACTGTTGGCATCCTCGGCAGTTAGAGTGCCGCCCTGCTCGCTGGGTCTGATGGTGGCTGTCCTTAAGTGCCTAGCCACAGAGAAGGAAATAACAGAGCCACAGCCACTAGGTTAAATGTGTTGCACTGGGGGGTAATTGGTAGGAGATTATTGGGGAAGCAAGAGTTCATTTGGAGGTATGTATAATAAGGTTTTCTCTAAACATCTCATAAGTTAACATTAACAAAAACTAATTTATTTTTAAGACTTATTAGCAAAAAGCTCATTCAACGAAAATCTCCTTTGTTTAGTGTATTCTTCAAATAGCTTATACCGATACTGATTTTGTTTTATATTTGTGAACTGTATTAAGCCTACTGTAACTGAAATACATTAAGAAAGACATAATTTAATTAGTTGTAAGACAGAACCAGTTAAGATTGTTTTTATCTTTAAAATTATATAAAAATCAATGGATACATCAAAATCGCATAAGCGTATCCATATGCATTAACTAAACAAAGAATTATACTAATTAAAGGGGTAAAGTCAATTATTATTTGTTAGAATCAATATTAGATTATAAATTAAATTCAAATGATACAAATATAATTTATATTTAGAGGTTCCTAATATTTTAAAATACACATCTACTTTTGAATGTAAATCAAATGATATGTGTTTATATTTGGATAATATTGTTTGAACATCGAATTTACTACTAGTTTCCCTTATATGTATTAGTAAAAAAATGCCAATGGAACTTAATTGATAAATATTACTTGTTAATAAATTAAACACATTCTTGTTATGGTATTCATTTCTGCCCTCATTAGAAAAACAGTAAACATAAAAGAATACAGAATGAAATTAAAACAAAAATATTAATCACGCAATTCAGCTCCAAGTTAGACTATATGGCGGTCGAGGGTATCTGCAGCTCTGGTTATACGTTACTGCTTATTCGTTTCCCCTACTACCCCTCTTCTGCTTCTGCGCTTTACCACTAGCTAAGGAGTGAGAGAGTTACATTACAACGCCTGCAGCTCTGGTTCCACGTTACTGCCTGTTCGTTTCCCCTACTCCCCCTCTTCTGCTTCTACACTTCAACACCAGCTAAACGCCCGTTGACACTGTGTTAGTGGACTAATACAAGTTTAGTGGCATTAGCTTACTAACATGCTAGTTGTGTTGACACACATTTTACACTTGTACTAGTATCGCTTCTAAAAGCATGGCTGAAAATGAAGTTGTGCTAACTGATATCTCTATTGGTGCTTTTTTTTTATCACTGCGTCTAATTTCTCATTCGGGCTATTTATACGTATATATTAATTACTCTTATGTGTTAGGATATAGAAAGGGTGAATATAGAATAAGAATGGGTGGCCAAATAAATTACAAATTTTCGGTAAACGCAATGTATCATAATTATATGACCTGTTTAAATAATTTTTTTATATAAACAACATAAAAAAGTTAGTGATTAGTAAGTATGTCTCCTATTTCTTAATTCCTTAATAGGATAAAATGTATTTCAATTGATCTCAAACAATTATTATACTATTTTTCTTGATTTGTTAACTCACTTAGCATACATGATAAATAAAATTACACTCAAATAAGGTCAATAAATCCCAATACAACCCTATGTTGAGCATTTTTTTAAATAGGCCTGACGCAAGTTTTTCAAACCCTTTTTAAATTTTGGTATACTAATAACAAATTATTTTGTTAAATGCTAGATTGCTAGGCCTAAAATATTCCTTAAAACTAATAATTCATTAATTTGTAGATTGGTTTTAATAAAAACTATCTGGTTCGCTATGCGAAAATAATATTATATTATGTATCTACTCAAGTTTACAAAGCATTACTACAAAGTGTTTGAAGTGTGTGGGCTGAACATTGTTAATTAAAACTTATAAAGATTGGTTAAAATGTCAAATACGGAGATTGAAAAACGCACCGAAGATTTCGCGTGAAGACCGCCGGCTATTCATACCTTATTTGCCGATAACGCTAATATTATGTTGCCGGAATTAATCACAGTACTACAATGTTGTATTATATTTTGTGAGTGTATGTAAAAAAAAAAGTACACATACCACGTTGATTGGTAGGAAATAATGGTTTGATAAAATTATTAATAACATTTGTTTACTGATATTAAATAATATCTCTCTCAAGGAATATTTGCAATATTTACGTAGGCTTAACATTTTATTTTGGAAACTTATAAAAAATATGTACACCTGATATAACTTTACATTATCCTCTAGTGCAATATCCCTCGCATTCTTATCTTTATAAACTCGGTGCTTAAAATTGCACAAAAACTCATTCTTTTCACAACATTCCACAAATAAGTGTCCCCCGCACAACCAATTCTTTAGTTGCCGCCATTTTGAATTGTATAATTTCATTAGTAAAGTTGGAAGGTGACCAACTTTTTCACTTGCAAGTAGACTTGTTTGTTAGTAGATCCCTTGTCTGTTTACACGGTGCAAGCTGTGCGCGCGCAGCCAAATTAGTGTACTTGCATTAGTCAACTAATACCTTGTCAACGGGCCTTAAGGAGTGAGAGAGTCACAATGCGTGACGCCTAGCCAGTAGACTCATGAAAACCTTCCATTAAAAACAGCGCAAATACTGTCCGTGAAAATTACAAAATATTAAATATTTTGAAAGTATTAATTATAATCTGCTGGGATGTGTTATATTCGACTGTACTTAACTAAAACAAAATGTAGGTACCTATAATTGTTGGGGGTGCTGCAGCTATGCGGCTCTTATGGACGAGCTGCCACTGACTCGTATAGTAATCAGTCAATTTCAATAAACAAGATCATAATGAAGCCCACAATTATTTACCTTTGCTTATCCATCCCACTTAGACAAACTGACACGTAGGCCAACGGGTTAGATGAAGTAGCGACACTACGAAATTTTGAAAATCATTATTAGCTTTACGTTGAATAGTACCAGTGTTGGGATAAGTGCTTAGGAGCTTATATTTCAAACTGGTACCCTTGTTTTAATATATAGCAATAAAATATAAATAAACAACAAAACAATAAAATTTAAATACTTTTCTTAAACTTTGTCTGAAATGTATACATAGTTTGGCCCCTGAAACATGTTTCAGAACTACGAAAAGGAATTAGAAGGAGAACCTGGAAAATTTTACCCAATTAAGGCAGATATGACAAAGGAAGAAGACCTGTTAGCAGCATTCAAATGGGTCAGTGAGAATCTTGATGGCGTAGATGTGCTCGTGAACAATGCTGGAGTTGCTTTTGAAGCTCGATTGTTGGGTAATTTATTTATTTTTATAGTATACCAGCATTGAAGTACCGTACCCGGCGTTGCTAGGGAGAAATAGTTTGGGGTAAATAGGTTAAAAAGGAATATAAAGCATAAAAAGATCAAAGAAAATGTATAAATCACAGTAAAAAGATATTAAATGGGTTTTTTAAAGTATTAGTTAAAATCTTAGTAAAAATTACTTAAAGCGATACCAATTTTATCTAATTTTAGTGAGTTTTTACTTGCTTTAAATTAATCTTAATTTGTAAAATATTATCTTAAGGTATTCAACTCAACTATCATAATCTTGATCCAAACCAATCAAAACATGAAATTATATTATTTTAATATATTAAGCCTCTCTAGATACAGTGTTGTGAGTGTACCTAGAAAGTATTCATAGAATATCTTGCCAAATAGAGTGTTTACATTGGAATGTTACATTCTGTTAACACACCCACCCCGTATAAGCCCGAAATTTTTTCACCATTTCTTCACACTCAACTTCTTGTTTAAATTGGAACTATAGTAGCCTAGACCTGAAAATAAAGTAAAGTAGGATCTCCGAAGCACTCTTAGCTGCAACAGTAGGCTAGTAATTTGGTTTTTGTGATAAATCATATTGTTTAATACAGAAAGGCATTTTAGTGCTACTTTATATTTAATTCAAGGCTTGCCAATTACAGTGGATACCGAGACAGCATTTACCTTCACTTTCTTACCACCAGGATCGCAACGGATTTATGACCTTAAACAAAGAAAGAAGATGAGTTTTGAGAATCTAAAAAAGGAAGCTGATGATAGGAAATGCTGAAGGAATCCATTTGAACACGGCTACGAAAGACAGAACACTGAATACTAATAAGTAGGCCTAATAATACATACAAACATACTATTATGCGTACATCCATACATACACTTTCATACATGCATAAATACGAAGTGCATAAATTCATACATACATACATACATACATACATACATACATACATACATACATACATACATACATACATACATACATACATACATAGCTCACATACACACATATAAATACAAAAATACAAAGTACAAACATACTTACATAAATTCAATCTAGGAGTTGTACAATAGCATGGAGAGAGAGGGGGAAAGCACACATCCACAAAAACCTCCTACATTATGTATGAAGATATAGTAGGGTTTGTGCTATAGCATATAATATATAGAGATGTAAAACTTATTTCCTAAATAAAACCAAGCCTACACAAACTTGCTTTAAAATCACGGCCTGTTCAAGTTATACGCTTGTATTTACTAATTAAGATAGTGAGTTAGGGGTGCGTGATATTGAATTTAGAGGAAGTCTACCAGAATTTGTTGCGTGAAGGGAGTGGAAAACTATTTTGGAAAAACCAACCTAACTGCACCCGACCGGGATTCAAACCTCTATCTCCCTGTCATCGGCAGTCTAGTTCAACACGAGAGTAACGCCTTAGACCATGAGGCCACCGAACAGGTTACACACACTTTCAAAAAAGTTGTTAGGAATATTAGATTCTCCTAAAATTTATTCAGAATAAAGCTTTGTTGCGTCTTACAGTTCGTCTTATTATATGCCAATCGAGAGGTTTAGTGCATCAGCTTTTATACCAAAATATTTTTTATGTTCCTGAAGAGAGAGTTAAAAACCAAATATAATAGGCATTGGAAGAATAAAGAAGTTTAAATGAGGTTATAATTGCTCAATTCAATCATTTTGTGGAAGCACTTAGATGAGTATATAACATTTATCAAGGTCAGTCAGTGAGTTTATCCATTAACATTTAAATCATGCCGAGAATCAAACCAGAGACTCTTTGATCATTATGAAAACTTGCTGGGTTCTCTTCTGGAATAAAACCTGAGATCCTTATCCCAGCATCAATTCTGAGAAAGGAATGATGATGAAAGAGGTAAGGGGGAAAATGGAGTACCTGTGAGTATGGTAAAGGAGTTAGGGGAAGTAAGGGCCACAAGCTGATGGATCTGATCTTAACTGGATTAAAACTTTTATGCTATAAACAGCTCTTGCTACCATTGCTATGTTGGTCGGGGATGGGCTGGAGGAGGAGAGAGAGGATATAGGATTGGGGAATAGGGTGGGTAATGGTGTACCTTGTATTTTAAATCATGCCGGAGATTGAACCTGGGCACATTGTCTTAGCACCAGGAATTATGTTCTTAGACTTTGATTGTGAGAAATGCTTGGAGAGATAAAATCCTATATATTAGGTCTATAGATTTTTATTACTGATCGGTGGACACGCGGGTTGAGACTTTGGATCAAAAGGGAATTTTCCGTCAGGGGTTTGGTTGTATCACAAGCATCAGGTAAGGTTACACGGTGGATTATACTAGGATTTGGTAATTGGAAGAGGTAAGTGCAACAACATTTCCTGGTAGGAGAGTGGAAAATCTATACACCTTTGGAGGGTTGGGCTCACAACTGATCCTTGTGGAAAGCACAGGGGGTGGGCTTGGAGGAAGAGGTCGGGAGGAATGAAGGCACCGTAGCACGGTTCAATCCTCTTGTGGTAGTATCCAAGATGTTGGGAGCCTAATTTTAGTCAGTGAGTTTATCTATGCACCTTTTTCTCGTACTAAAAATTAAACTCGAGTCCCTTAGCTCAGTAGGAAAACTTGTGTTTCCACCATGCTAGGAGTCAAACTTTGACTCCTTACCTTAGAACAGTTTTGGAGGAATGAGAGAAGCAAGTAAGCTGTGTGGATGAAGGTTTGATCGTACATAGTCCGGAGGAGAAGAGTGGTGAGATATTGAGGAGGTAAGGAAGCTGACAACTGATTAAGTATGGACTTGTCCTTTCCTGCCTTTTTTTTTACCAGTCGTGTTGATATAAACAACGCCAGGATAGTTAGCATCCATGAGGACGGTATCTAGTAATACTAGTCAGTAGCTGGGATCAAACCCGGAATGCTCGACTGAGCTTGGTGTAAATGCTACCAATTAAGTTGAGAGAAAAAACCTTGTTGTATAGAACATATCCTGCTTGGTGAGTTCAATAAGGGAGGGGGGAGAGGAGGCGGGATTAGGGTGACGTTAGGTAATTAACCTACCAGTTAGCCATGTATGAACGTGCTCATTTCTATCATATGCAACGCTAATTGAATTGCACGCCTCCAGATTAATTAGAAGCAAGGTTGTACGCCGCCAGGAAAATGATTAGCGTTGGTTAGGTTGCACGCCACTAGGAAAATTAATGTCCATTAGGTTCGTATTACTATACTCTAGGGTTATTAGCGGTCGTGAAGTTTGTGGTACTCTCAGTTGTCATGGTAAGCTAATAGATCATGCGCACCGCCATATTGTTATTTTTCTGAGCTAGACTAAACCTTTATTATCTACTGTGTCTTTCTCTCTCTTCATTCCCTCGTTGTTTGTGTCCAACCATACAAACTCTTCATTAGGTTTTATAGCTTTAACAACTTAATAAAAATTCACACAACGATTATTTACCTATTAATTTCGTTTTAAATGTGTTTTAAACTCATATGATGAGAATGTATTGATCAAGGAACAGAGAAAATATTAAAACCGTTGTTTCACGCTTTCTTTCTAAACGGTGCTCGATTGATAGCTCTTTCCATGAGGTATAAACGTCAGATAATATGTAATTAGTTTTCGCGAGCGTGCAAGACTACTATGACAAGTTTTCCGTCCTACTCGCTGCGCAGGAATATTTTATTTATTCACTTCTGCCACTTCACGTATCTTGAACATTTTGTTTGTTTACTCTTAGCAGTTTTCAAGTACTTATTTGTAGATCCTCTTTTAAACTCAGTACCCACCTGGTTGACAATTTTTTATTGCGATTAGAAAGTCCGTAAAGGGCTATGAGAGTAAATGAAGATAGCAACAAACCCGAAACGAACATGAACATGGAGAGGAAGATAATGTCTTAATATTCGCTACTCTAATGGTTGAACAGCCCTCGCCTTAGCTTGGCCTTGCTATTTATTTTTAAAATATTACCATTACTTGAATGTGGAAAGTAGTCACAATGCCATATTTTACTCTTTTTCCCCAGATGGCAAGACTGACCAGTGGCGGCAAATCCTTGAAACTAACATTTTAGGTCTCAATATATGCACACGAGAAGCCTATCAGTCCATGAAGTCTAGGGGAGTTGATGATGGACATATTATTCATATTAACAGGTAAAGTATTACTAGCGTATGCTTATAATATACTGTGTAGTCAAGATCGCGCTTAGGTATTTAGAGCCAATAAGAAACTAATATATATACTATCTCCCACAACGCATTTAACTAAATAAAATAAACTTTTGATGACCCTGGTAACACTTAACAAACCCCCAATAGGACAGTTTAAAATTCGAGAAATTACTTGTGGTAATACTAGGAACACTTGTAATGCTAATACTCGGGATTGATTTGAGGGAAAGTTACCATCCTAAGTAATAAAGATGGTAAAGTTACCATCCTAAGTAATAAATATGGTAAAGTCACCATTCTAAGAATAAAGATGGTAAAGTTAACATTCCTAATAATGTATAGTGGAACCAATCATGACGAGTAAACAGCTATTTGAGTGTTTACCGTTTGTGCTATTTATATACCGTATTTGCATTTACAAACCCCAAATTTTCATCACTTTGATTGACAAATTTGCACCTGCTGAGTTTACATGTATATTTTGTTTTCTCCGGCACTTCGAGCACACTCCTGATGTTATTGAGCATTTCCATCTAATCTCACGCAGGAATAAGCATGCCATACAGGTAGGACATGGAGATGGTATAACAGAGTTCACCCAAAACATTGTTCATGTCTCATTAGAATTCCACTGGACAAATTGTTAGATCAAAAACCATACGTTCAAACTGTCCATTTTCATCTGTTATGATGAAAGCCTCTTTTACGTTTGCTGTTATGAGACTCACTATTCTAATATCAGCAGTTTGTTCTTGACGCTTAATGAACAACATCTTCATTACTACATTTCTTCTACGGGTTTATATTAACGCACTATAATGATTGAACCCACTTGTGATGTGACCATTGATGCAAGTGGTCGAAGAGTTCGCTTGCCACAACACATGTGTTGAGAAATGAATCATGATTTAAATGTATAAGCTGGGATTTAAACATGTATGGGAGAATACATCCTCGTCAACGGTGTGAGGGTAAAAAATGTGGTAAAAATATGACTTATCAAATCAGGATGTTTTTAAAATAATTTTGTTTTAACTGAGTTATTAAACCTATAGTAAAGTGTTCAAATTTTTGAGGAACAAATCGTACCGGTAGCCATATAAAACAGGTTTATTAAGCAACATAATCTTCACCCAAATAGGAGACCGTGCACAAATAATGTATTTGAATTCTACGATTATAAATAATACTTCCCGGTTAACCTTTGATGGAACCAAAGTCTTCTATAAATTCTCAACCAATGTGTCATAAATAAACATAGCTCTATTAGAACTCGTCGAGTGAATAAGCACTAACCAACATTTGTATAGTTTTTAAATACTGCTAATTAATTTATCAAGCTAATAATATAGAAAACAGCTGAAATTCCGCCAACAATGTTGAAATCTAACACATTTTATTTTTTATTTAAATATGAATGTTGACTTACATTAAGAATACTAATACTCTTTTAGGGGACAGCCTGCTTTATAGTCAGGTCACCAAACCATTAAATTTAGTATGACCAGGAAATGTCTGGGGACAAAGATTTTATGACTAGTTCTGACTGAGCTATCTCCGCCAATTGCGAATCTGGCGGGTGGCACTTTGTCACTCTTATGCAAAAGTCGCAAAAAAGATTGTTTGGTAATATTTAATTAACCGTTAATCATATACAAATTTTTGTGATTAGACGAAATAAAGATTGTACAATTCTTGGGTTTTTTTTGGTAAATTTAACGGTTTTACACAATGTGAGAGATTAATGCTGCCATTTATTCCTTTTTCTCTTATTTGACTTGAAATGCTAAAATAAAGTACTGTGCTAGTAAACTCGTGTTATTCTTTATATAACTTCTTGGAAATAATATTTATTAAACAAATGACCAAATTAATATCTTAACTTTGTCCATTAATGCTTATTGTAACTCCCTCCCATTTGCCTCTTCAAACAAACGTCAACAAAACTTCAATTAAATAGCCAGCGTTTTTACTCAAACAATAATGTTTTATTTGGTTGTGATTATTTGTTGATATGATAATAATACATCAAATTTTCAATTTTAAGTAGTCTTATTAAATAAAGAAAATATTACTTATTAAACGTGTATAACGGACTACAAACATAATTTTAGGGTTAAAATAGAATACAACATTTCTGAAGATTTAGATGTCGTTATATTCCTAATGTTATATCTTCCTCTTGATTCAGCTCATTTAAATGTCTAGTATGGAGGTTGAAACACTCTTTGCCCAAGCACTTACAAAATATTGTATACAGCAATTTTACAGTGCAAGTACACCTCTTGAAAGAGCAAGGTTCCTCTGAACTACAGTGGCATTTGACAACATTCAGGATGTCTGCTGGAGCGACGTCAATGTCTTTAGGTAATATAACAGGATTCAGGCCCTTCATTGTGTCGTCTCCTGCCCAACCGTAGTTTGTAAGGTCTATATCAGGAGGATCTGGATCTTCAGCCAAATACCAGTGCATTACTCGAAGTTGAGCCCGTCTTACATTCTCAACAAAGGCCACTAGATGGTGGGGCGTTTGGGAACCCCACTGCCGCTCAACATGTCAAAACTCTTTTTTCCCGGTGACGTAATCATTGCGTGTTATGTCGCAACACTCTTCCCTGAGTTTTTCTTTGTGACAGGTGCCAGTATATTTCCGTCTGACCTGAATTTCCCCTCTGGTTATTTCTATGACGACATGGGGTTAGCGACCTGTTGTCCTCCTTCAATATCGCAAAGGTTTATTTCTGGTTTTCTATGTGGCAATGGCGCTATTTTGGCGTCTGGACGTGTGGCTTTTTTTATTTGTGCTCATTGGTTATTTATTCATTGTTTTTTTTATGTCAGGTTAAAGTTGGGACGGGGCATTGGAGTTATTTATTTATTTATTGGCGTGCAGTCCACGGCACCGGGTGCTCCTCCTTCGGCATCGATAGTGAGCGCTGGGAGCATCTTATCTGACCGGAAGCTTAGCGAAGAGTGTGATCACCGAGCATCTGACAGCGTATCAAGGCCGTAAGGCCCCTTTCATTTTTCCCTCACTCCCCCCACCATCCATATATTGCCTAGAACGAGCTAAGTTACACTGACTGCTCCCTCACGCAAGAATCTATTGGACTGCCTTTCACTTCACACCTCCCCTCCCCTTCCCTTCGTCATACCCATTCTCAGTGTGGGTTGTCAGATGTTGCAACAGTAACTTGTTATTCATTTTGAAAGAGGGTGGCAACGACCTTTTTGAAGAGTCATGAGTCCCCAAGGCCACTTGGTACATCGGTAATGGCCTTTTGAAGGTTGCTGGTTCAGATGTGCTTTACCCAAGCCCCAAGGCCACTTGGCGCATCGGTCACTGCCTTCTGAAGATTGCAGGTTCAGATGTGCTTTCTAAATGCCCACTCTGGGACTAATGATTCAGTTTTCCCTCCACCAGGAGCCTGATATTTATACGGCGTACACACCGGGATTCGAACCTCGATATCTTTAGCACAACTAATGTCTGTTAGAACGAGCGAACTTCCTGCACCCCACCATTTTGTCAGTCGACCAGGTAGGGTGTGTACCCACATTTGCTTCAAACATCGAACACTCTATCACCGGCCGTCTAGTGATACCTTAGACCATGCGATCATCGATGCAGTATAAAATTACTTGAGATGGTAGAGTGTTACCCAAGGATCGGCTTCAGTACACACGCACGACAAGGATTTGAACTAAGCTCTTCAGCCAAGTGTAAGATAAGAGCTGATTTTGACCAGGCGAAATATGTAAGAGCATTTGCCATGGTTTAAAATGTGAAGTAATTAGCGTTAGTTACCCTCTAAAGGACTTGAACCCCTACCTCCTTATATCACAGGGTGAGATGTGTACCTATATTTGTGTGGGTAGGGATTCAAACTAAGCTATTCAGGTAAGCGTGTGATAAGAGCTGATTTTGACCTGGAGAAATGTGTAACAGCATTTGCAGGGGTTTGAAATGTGAAGTAATTAGCATTTATTACCCTCTGAGGGAGTTTACCCTACCTCCTTATGTCACAAGGCAAGATATGTATCCACATTTGCGCGTCATTGACAACTGAACACGAGGGGGGAATTGAACCCTCCAACAACATCTGGATATCTTTGCCCGAATGAGAGAGAGACAGAATAATAAAATTAGTGCTGTAGCATCACTTGCGTTGGGTTGAAATGTGAAAATGGCCAAAGCTATTATTTATGCTTACTCCTGCTATATATCATTGACACATGGATACAGAATTCGAACCCGAGATTTTTGGCGAAAAAATATAGGGTTTGTATTTATAAAAGTAATTAACGTTTGTCGACCTTGTAGGGACTCGAACCCTTACCCTCTCTCGTCACAGGGGGAGATGTTACCCACATTTGCACTGATGGAAAAATAAACATGACAGACGGTCCTTCAAGGATCCCTCTAGACAGCACCGGAGAAAGACGTCCGTCCTCGGAGGGAGAGCTAGCGCTAATGCGGGATAGCTGTAAATATATCGGGCTTGTGCAATCACCGATGTGGAAACAATATATTGACCAATGAGAATCCGCCACCTTCACATGCAGCACACCCCATTAAAGCGATTATAAATATACCTTGAAATCATTACATTCGGTGATTATTACTAATAATTGCTGCTAATAAACATCATAATGAGTTTCGGTGCACTGGAAAATTGGCTAAATTCAGGTATGTTTAAAACATTTTGTGTATTTTAATGATTACTATTTTGATTATTAGGTGACCTGGTGGTCTAGGGGTAAGGTGTCGGACTTCTGTGCTGGGGGTCCGGGGTTCAATCCTCGGTCTCAGCACAGATTTATCTGATTACCAAACCCTTCCTTCACCTCTGACAAGTCGTGTATTAATCACAACTTGTGCATGTGGGGAATGCCAGGCCTCCCGCGTGGTTCGGATTCCACGTTAAACTATAGGTCCTCCATTTCATCTCACAATCACCCTACCATTACACATTAGCGTAAGTGCGTATAACCCAAACGGGTAGTAAGACGCGGTGCTAATAATAATAATAATAATTTGATTATTAGGTCTTTGGTTGTTCCTTTGACCGACTTTCAAGAAAACCCGCCCCTCCACCTGCAGCGTTGGTAGTGCCGGGAAGCCCGGCCCTTTTAGCTCTTTTTAGCGAGGATGGAATTTTCTAGGCATATGGCAACTGGCCCATAGGTAATTAGCGTCCTGCTATAGATTTTATAGAATTGTCAGTGGGTATTTATTTAACTTCAAAAATTGGGATCCTTACGAGCTGGACACCGTTCTGAGGGAGCAAGTAGCACCCACACGGGATTTAACAGTGTGTGTGCGGGCGTCACCCCTTGAAAGCGGTGAAGTGATGGGCCTTGTACCAACGCACCTTTTAGAAGAGGTCGGTGCTCTGTACGGCACCACCGTCGTCCTCACACCACCACCAGCCTTCAGCCCCCAGGACCCTACCGACGCTAGCGAAAATTCGCTCCCTGATGTTTGGGGTGAATTGGACGCGATAGACCGGCTGATATGTAAGTTTGCCATTATATATTTTAGCTCCATCAACAAGTAACCATACTATACCCACTAGGTAAGAAATAGACAGCTTATTACGCAAGAGTTACCCACGTCCTTTCTTTCTCCAAACCACCGTTGTTTCACCGGCATACCAAAACCTTTGGTCAGCTGACCGTTTCGAGAATATTAGCTTTTATATTCATGGTATGGAAGGCTATTATTACAAAAAATAAAAGTGAGAGAAAATTATAATTGGCGCTTTAGCCGTGTTTGCAATGTGTTGGATCAAATTCAACCACCACCTTGACATGTGTATTTACTAAACTATTGATCCCTGGTTCGATTTCCGACACGGCTAAAAATGTCAGTCTGATAAATTAATAGACAGTGGGCCGGATTTGTGGATATCCTAGTATTTAAGTTATTAAAAGTTTATGAATAAAAAAGTAACCCAAGCTTTAGGCTGGAAAATAGTTAAATATTAAATTATAATATTAAAAAAAAACGGCTTTATTTAATTCTAAGACAAAATTATTTCTAACAATAGAAAACTTAATTCTGATCATTAAAAATTACCACTTGAACATAAATATATATTTTTACCAATGTGTGTTAAGACATGTTTTCCCCTAATACAGTAGCCCTATGGCTTCTTTGATGCTGACTGACAGCTCACAGCTGGCTTCAGAAAGCTTTAAAATGTTACCAGACCAAATTTCTTATCCCTACGCCAAATCAGATGATCTGCAAAAACATGTGTTTAGCAGCTGTCACTTTTGACGGTCAAAATTTAGGTATATACCTAAATGTTGACTGTCAAGAAGTCAGCTGTGAGCTGTCAGTCAGCACCAAAGAAGCCATGGGGTGGGGTTACTGTACCTTATTTAAAGCTAGATTTCTTCAATCATTAGCGTGGTGTCGTAAACTTGTTTACTTATTGAAATAACAGATGGCATTTCAAGTCACTTTAGAGTCAAAAACACTTTGTAGGGAAACTTGGTTACTTAACGAAATAACAGATGGCATTGCAACTCAATTTAGAGGTGAAAACGATTTTACGCTATGCTGGTCAACTATATGTCAATTATATGCTTTAAAAACGTGGGTAGATTAGATTTAGTGTTAAAACTTGTTTTCAGTTTATACTGGCATAATAATTAAAAGGAGAAATTATATTGTTGCTTTAGCCGATTATTAAAAAGAGAGAAAACCTTATATATTGGTTTGCTGAGCCAAGACTACCGGGTTAGATTCCCTGGCAGGGGTGAAAGTGTAGGTTTAACATTTCATAGTGATAAAATAACTGCCCTGTACTGTATTTTGTATATATTCTCGGGTTCAATTGTATTTATTACACACACTTTGAGAATTTTGGTATAAGTTAAAGCAATTATCTTTAGGAAAAATTGTATATATTATATTGATACCGAAAGGAAGTTGAAAAGTATTATATATTTTGTAGCATCATTTTAAAGAGAAAAAATACGTGGTAGTTTGCAGAAAATATGTTTGGAACAATTATATTTAAATGAAAATGTTGGTAGCAGTTAAAGCAATTATGTTCAGGAAAAATTGTAACATATTATATTAATACCAAAAGTAGATTTAAATTGAAAAGTATTATATATATTGTGGTATCATTTTAAAGAGAAAAAAACGCGATAGTTTTCAGAAAATGTGTTTGGAACAATTTTATATAAAGTGTTTACTTTACTTTGACACGTGCTTTTGTGTTATAGTTCAAATGGAGGCTGGGAATAGCGGATCCATCCTCCCGCCACTGGTTGTGAGACCCCTTCACACCACCGCAGGAGCACCGCCCCAAGAGAGGGAGATGGTGTTCGAGCCCAGGCTGTGGCGAGGCAGATGGTGTCCGCGGTCCTCCCGCAACCCGTAGTGGCGGTGACAGCGGGACCATCTTTAGCGCCACAATCGGGAATTAGTGGCCCGGTAAACCAGGTTGGTGGAGTTTTGTCCCAAGGCGTCCCTCTTCGAATCATCGAGGAGAGAATTAAACAATGGAGGCGTTTCTTTTATACTGGTAGGGAAATTATCGTACATCTTGGTGCTCCAGCAAGCGATCGTGACGCATTAAGCTGGCTTGAAGAACAAATTACTAATATGCTCAATCGGCTTCAGGACTATGGTGTATCCGCCGATGATCAAGTCAGCTTACTATTGAACAGCATAAACTCGACATTGAATCCTCTATGCGTCTCTTTTAAGAGGGCGGATCAATTAGACGCTCAATCCGTGCTTGATAACGTAAGTCACGTGTTGCAAAGTAATAACTTGTTCTTAAGAACGGCACCACTGTACGTTAAACTCAGACATTTTAAGGAACCTCATGGGAGGAGTGCACGTCATTGTGATAAGCTATCCCCTGCTAGCACATATAGTCATAATATCAAAGGGATCATTACGATTCAAAATGGCGACGATACACTTTGTCTTGACCGTGCATTGATTGTCGCCAAGGCTGTGTGTGACGTTAAAAGAGAACCAGGATGCATGAATGTAAACACCTTTAGACAAATCAAAATGGGCCGTCCCATCCAAAAACTCAATCCAGAGGAACTAAGCCGTGTTGCCCGTTTGAATCTTGCGAAAGGCGTGGGGCTAACCGAGCTGAAACAATTTCAAACATACCTTTCCGAATACGAAATCACAGTGTTCAGGAAACGTCGGGGGAAGCAGGTCCTATATGAGGGGCCTACTCCTACCGGACCTTTTTTAAGGGCTACCTTGATTTGTATTTTCACGACTATAAGCAAAACCATTTTGATGTCATTACATCGTTGACAGACACATTTTAGTGCTCGTACTTTTGCCGCGAGTGCCGTGTTCCATTCAACACAAAGAAAGTACACAAATGTGAATCCACGTACAAAAAGTGCTACGTTAAAGTGGTCTGCAGTGGAGGTCAAACTGTGACCTGTAAAGACCACGGGCGTTGGTTCACAAACCAGGCATGTGTTGATAACAATAAATATACCGGTTTTTGCAGAGGTAACATGTCAATCTGTGATGTCAAATAGTTTGTGAGGTATGTGGGCAATTTTACAGTTCGGAAAAGTCAAATTATTCACATAGGTGCTATGAAACTTTTTGTAGAGTATTCGAGACCCATCGTCCTTTTGGTCATTTCTGCTATATGAAGCAAGCCCCATCCAAGCCGTCACTGGAAAAGAGCAATTTCATTTTTGTGTTCTATGATTTTGAATGCAGACAAAAACCCTTCTTCAAGGTGCGGTCAACACGTACTTGCATGAGCCTAACCTCTGTGTCGTAAAAACGTGTTGTAAGGCCTGACTTCATATTGATGTAAATGATCATAATTTCACCGAACGTGGGGAAGATAGGACGCGTATATTCAAGGGTGATGCCACAATGGCCCAATTTTTAGAATTTATAGAGCAAATTAAAGCAGCAAAATTTAAGGACATCACCCTCCTAGGCAATAATGCGAAAAGATATGATGGGAATTTTGGTTTAAAATATATGAAAAAGGTAAAAAAAACAACTCCAGAGCTCATAGTGAACGGTGGGAAAATCATGTTCATACGTTACGGTCCACTCCATTTTATTGACTCGCTGAACTTTCTACCAATGTCGTTGTCCAAGATGCCGAAGATATTCGACTTGGACGAGTCTTTGGCCAAGGGACATTTCCCTCATTTATTCAATAAAAAAGAAAACGCTGGTTATAGGGGTCCCTTGCCAACAAAGGAGGACTACGGTATCGGTGAGATGTCGGTTGAGGGAAAGGAGCACTTTGAGAAGTGGTATGACACGTTGGTCAAAAAATTATGTATTTGATTTTAATTGCGAGCTAGAACTGCATTGCGTGAAAGATGTAAAGATGTTACGGAAGGCTTGCCTGAAGTTTAAAGATATGCTTATGGAAAAAAATAAAGGTGGATCCATTCAGAGAGGCGTGTACAATCGCAGGAGCGGCCATGTTGGTTTACCGCCGAAGACATCTTAAGGAGAATACCGTCAGTAAGATCCCTAATGGTGGCTACTGGTGTGCATACCAACAGTCGCACGTCGCCATACAATGGCTCTGCTAGGAGGCCCATCAACGCGGTGTTTATATATTTCATGCGGGTAAGGGCCGGGAGGAATATGTGTTAGGGTGACGTGCAGACAGAATTTTTAAAGCAGGAGATACCTCCACCATCTTCCAGTTCTGGGGCTGTTATTGGCATGGGGGCCCTCTCTGTTATCCTTACAGGACCACCCCTATCAAAAACAGCTGCCACGAGACCATGGAGACGCGTTATGGTGACCATTGCTTGCGTGGAAAAGTTTAAGAATGCCGGCTACACGGTCGTAGAGATGTAGGAGTGTACATTTAATGCGCTGAAACGCACCAACAAGGACTTGAAACAATGTGTACTCCAGCACGAGGTGTATAGCAAGGAGCCCCTTAGTCCCAAAGACACATTCTTTGGCGGGCGTACAAATTGTATCAAACTGTTCCACGAAGAAGACCTTTCTCATGGAGAGAAGATCGAGTACTTGGATGTGTGTTCATTGTATCCTTACGTTTGCAAGTACAAAAAATATCCCATCGGCCATCCCAAAATTCACTTGGAAACAAATTATCCGTCTATAGATCAAGTAGAAGGCATAGCCAAAGTTACCATGACACCTCCACGGGATTTATTCATGCCCGTATTGCCTACATGGATGCATGACAAGTTAATGTTCATCTTGTGCAGGAAATGTGGGAAGGAGAAAAACCAAGGTGCGTGTCAGCACAACGACAAAAAAGATCGCTGGTTGACAGGTGTATATGGTTTTGACGAGATACGGAAAGCCGTTGAGAAAGGCAACACCGTTGAAGCAGTACACGAAGTGTGGGAGTACAATGTATCTGTTTACGATCGTCAGACACGTTTGAGTGGATTGTTTCACGGGTACTTTGATACTTTTTTGAAAATTAAAAAAGAAGCCAGCGGATGGTAGAGTGGTGTACCTCACATGATGAGAAGTTAGCTTACATTCAAAATTATGAAGAAAGGTAGGGGGTAAAACACGATTTCAGCTCTGTTTGTAAAAACCCTGGTCTCCGCACTCTGACTAAATTCTTTTTAAATTCGCTATGGGTAAAGTTTGTTCAAAGACCTGATCTACCACACGTAACCGTTGTTAACGACTATCAGGGCATCCACAAGTTCCTGACGGATCTGTACTTCACCGTATACAGCGTCATTGATGTAAATTATAATGTTATCTTCCTCAATTACAAGGGTGACGCGTTGCGCCCTAACCCTAACACTAGTGTGGCAGTGGCATGCTACACGACTGCTATGGCTAGGTTGCACTTATACAGCATCCTTGAAAAATTGGGGGACCGCGTTTTGTATAACCATACAGAAAGCGTTCTATACACGGAACGCCCAGGCGATTGGAGTCCACCGACCGAAGACTTTTTAGGTGACCTCACCGATTAACTTCAAGCTTACGGTCCAGGAAGCTACATAGCCCCTATGTATCTGGCGGTACCAAGAATTACGCGTAACGAGCTTGGGTTGGTGGCAATCCTGCCAAAACAAAAACGGTGTGCAAGGTTCGCGGGATCACTATAAGCTACGGCGACCGGAACGACGTTAATTTTGACGTTTTGAAAGCGATGGTCACCGAACAGGCCACGGAAATATAAATACAGATACCGCACAATATTGTAAGAAAGGGTCTTGCGACTATATGTACCATTTCGCAGACTAAAGTCTACCAGCCCGTGTATACCAAAAACGGATAACCGATTATTATAATAAGTTGCCGTTTGGTTATCAGAGTCCTTGTAAACGCGTTCACTATGACTAAAAGGTGATCATTTAGACGGGCTGAATAATCATATTTTTTCTTTCACTCTATATAGTGCCACTGACATACCATTATTCAAAGATTTGAGATTTTTTAATAATTTTTTTCCCATGAAAACACGCTTTTTTATGCACCCGGGATACTTTTTATATTTTTCTATCGGCCAGTACAATCCTTCACCTACCTGATAATTTCTAGTCAAATAGAATTGGTTGTTTGTATCTATTTTAATTCTAGACAATTTTTTTCCTTGTACATATTTTAAATTGAAACCATCTGGTTGTGTATGTATATTCAAATACTCTTCAAACAGGACTTTGTAAATTAATACTGCGGCCACTATTCCCGCCACGAGCTCAAGAAATTAATTATTGTTTCCTCTATACCTAAACATGTATAATTTACTTCAATGTGTAGGATATATTTTATAACTATCATATTTGTAAATAAATATTCCAAGTATACTTTTCATGGCGTGAGCCAAATTTCTAAAACTTTTATTTGTGTATACTTTTCATGGTGTGAGATATATTTGTAAAAACTTTTTTTGTGTAAATAAATATTTCAAGTATACTTCTCATTGTGTGAGATGTATTTGTAACCACTTTTATTAGTGTTAATAAATATTCCAAGTATACTTTTCATGGTGTGAGATATATTTGTAAAATTTGATTTGTGTAAATAAATATTCTAAGTATACTTTTCGTGGTTTGAGCTATATTTGTAAAAAGATTTATTTGTGTACATAAATATTCCCAGTATACTTTCATGCCGTGAGCTGTATTCTAAAAGTTTGATTTGTGTAGATAAATATTCCAAATATACTTTTCACGGTGTTAGATGTATTTGAAAATAAATATTTAATGTATATTTTTCATGGGGTGAGCTATATTTGTAAATAAATATTATAAAAACTGTTATGTTTGTGTTTTAACGTCTACACTCCCCTCCTTTCTATCCTATGAATACAAGTTCATTTAGCTTATAAGCTCAGTCTTAAACATTATGGACAAGTTGAAACATCCATTTTCGGCCTTCATGAGTGGCCCTTCCAGCTGTGAAAAGTCACATTTTGTACCCGACTTTATCCGTCCCTTGGACACAATGTGTGACGTTAAATTTAATAAAATCACATGGTATTATGCTTTATGGCAACCGGTATTTGAATAAGACGGGTCAAATCCCTACGTCATATTCTGTAAAGGTTTGCTGGAAATGGATGACCCCTGTAATTACTCTCCATAGCTTATTATCCTAGACGACCTGATGCGTAAAGCCAACGAAGTGGCCGTCGATCTTTTCACAGAAAGATGCCACCATCAACATATTAGCGTCATGTACCTTACACAAAATATATTCCACCATGGCAAGGGCCAAAGAGACATTTCCTTAAATGCACATTATATAGTTGTTTTTAAAAATTCCAGGGATAAAGCTCAGATTCAACACTTTGCACGGCAAGTATGTCCTGAAAACCCCCTTGTTTTACAATAGGCTTACGCTGATGCTACAAGTACTCCACACGGGTATATATTGTTATATTTCAAACAAGGCACACCCGAATGGTTCAGATATAGAACCCACACAAATGCCGGGACGTGCGTGTACCTACCACGCAAAAGCTATAAAAAACCGACTCTTCCCGGTTACAAATCATTTCATAACTATGAGTCCCAAAGTGCTTAAGCAAGCCCCTCTGGTACGTGCAGTGCATCGCATGAGCCTGCAGCAGCGTGTAGCCTTGCTGAAAACGGCCGACAAGAAACTGATTTACTTTGTTTGCTAGTGTACCACCAACACTTTAAAGGGGCGGGTGCCGTTGAAAAATGCGCTGAAGACAAAGTTACGAGCTCACAAGCAGGTATTGCATAAGCTTGTCAAACAAGTAGTGTTCTGGAAGAAGAAGAGACGACTGACTACTCGTTCGGAAAGAAAGAGCGTTCCTGCCCTTACTTTTAGCCCCTTTAATCAGTTTTGTCCTCGGTTCCTTATTCAACTAGTAGATAATGGAACACACGAAAAAGATTATATTGGTGTCCCCGGAAACATTACACCATTACGGGCAACACCACCAACAAGTGGCATCAGCCACAAACCTAGTGGTCTCTGAGCTGGACAAGGAAATGGAAAAAATCTTCGCTTCAAAACTTGTCGACAAGTCTAAATGGACTTTATACCAACAAGTGCTACAGCGCTATCTGCACTTTAGTCAACAACCACCACCACCTGAAAATACCACCACCACAACCATGCCTGAGTATCTGTACTTCCCATCCCTGCTGTACTCAATACTGTACCAGTACAGGCACGTAATAAAGCTGATCTTTTACTAAAACATACTATTTCCCGAGGCGGTATCTCTTGGAACGAAAACGGGGAAGTGAGTATTCACGATACGCCTCTCCGTGGATCCAATATTGTGGATTTAACCAACGATCTAGTCAGAGCAAGAAGACACAGCGAGCCGTCTGGTTGGCGAGAGTTTGTCACGGCGCTTCAAAAAATAAACGTTCCGAAATAATTTATTGTAAATCCGAAACGTTTGGCATCCATTAGACATAAGACGCCCTTACCCCAACCACTTACACCGTCGCAACGCCCTAAGAAGAATAAACTGAAAAGGGTGGATGAAAACAGGTGGCTGCCATTCCGAGCTTAATGGCCCGTTTATCCGACATCTACTACGACCCTTCTCATCCTGCAGGGTTTGCAGGGGCGGTGTCGCTCATGAAGGCGTCCAAAAAAATCCCGACAAAGTACGAGAATGGCTTCGTGCGCAGGATGCTTATACCCTACACGAACCGGTGATAAAAAAGATTCCACGCAACAAAAAGTGCTGTCAATCATTGACGATCTCTGGCAAGCCGATCTCAACGATATGCGAAGTCTCGGAAAATACAATGACGGTGCAGTGTACTTGTTCACCGTCATCGACGTGTTTAGCAAAATGGCCTGGGCGAGGACGCTTCCATCGAAGATGGAGAGCGTCGTGAGAGACGCATTTCGGGACATTTTCAAACAAAGTGGCCGCAAACCTCTAAGTTTACGGACTGACAAGGGGACAGAATTCATGGCACGTCTAATCCGGAATTTTCTCAAGAAGGCGTGTATTACTTCCTGACGTGAATGCAAGCATCGTGGAACGATTCAATAGAACTCTAAAAGGGCGCGTGTGGCACTACTTTAACAAAAATAACACGTATCGGTATGTGGACGTCCTCCAAGATCTCGTCGACGCTTACAACGGCGCAAATCATTCTAGTATCAAGATGGTGCCCGCCGACGTTTCATAAACCAATGTGCTTCAAGTCAAAAATAATCTGTACGGCAAACGGCGTCCAAACTCAAATAGTAAGCCAAAAATGAAAGTCGGTGACACGGTTCGGATTATCAAATCCAAAATGCTGTTTGAAAAGGGCTAATAAAGCAATTGGAGAGAAGACATTTTCAAAGTCAGCAGTGTAATATTATGACAACCAGTCGTCTACAGGCTGACCGATCTTAACGGCGAGTAGGTGGAGGGAACGTTTTACGAACTTAAATTGCAACGCATACCTCTTCCCAAAACCTTTAAAGTTGATAAAATACTACGTATCAAGGGTAAAGGTGGCAAAAAAATAAAGTGTATGTGCAGTGGAAAGGTTACCCCACCAAGTTTAATTCTTGGATTCCTGCCAGTTACGTCAGCGCCCTACCATGAAGTACCACTTTTACATCACTTTGCCGAGCGACAGCTCTATAGGATATTTCTCGAAAAATACCCTCGCGAATTTCACCACGAAGCTACCCTACCATCTTACACTCGACGATCAGTGGGAAGTCGCTCTCGCCGAATTCCAATATCCGTGTTCTTTCACCACCGTACCTGAGGGCCAAAATATTGTATGGTACAACTGGGTGGACGCTAACGGCGTCGAATAAATATTCAAGGACCACATACCTCCTGGAAACTATAGCACTATCCATGAATTGGTCAAAGCCCTAAACGAAGTAGAGGCGTTTAAAGGGGATTGCGGAGTCATATTCAAGTACACAAACCCCAACAAAAAGTGGACGTTGTGACTCTATTAAGTCAACTAAGTCTACAGATCGGTTTCGATCCTAAGACTAATCTGACCAAAGTCCAAAAGTAATCGTACACCGCCAGCATTCTACTAGGCTTGCCCTCGCAAATGTACGTCTACACGGTTAATGTTGGTCCTCAGCCCATAGGTGACATTGTGGCATTGCTTTTACGTATCGTCGGTATCAACAATACAAATTATCTCTACGGCATACATAAGACAGTTAGCTATGGTCCGTTGTACTACGTGCCCGTACTTAGAAGGGAAATTGAAAGTCTGTAAATCAATATAAGAACAGACACTGGTGAACCATTCGAGTTTGTTAAAGTGTGCGTGAAACTTCATTATCGACGCTGCTCAACATGAACTGTCCCTACCAAAGATACTACGTCAACCAGGCTGGAACAAGAATATCTTCGATCTACCACGGTGTTCCCTATCAACGCGGGCCTGGGATAGGAAGTTTTTTCAGCAGCCTTTTCAAGAGCGTCGCACCGTTGCTGGGAAGCATCACTAAAGCAATTGGAAAACAAACGCTTCATACGGGTATCGAAGTGCTCTCCGATGTCACCAATTAGCGTCGCCCTTTCAAAGAGACTCTACGGCAGCGTGTCAGCGAGGCTGGAACAAACCTGAAATGCAAGGCTGGGCAGAATATCGACACACTGATGACCGGCTCAGGCTATAAAGGGTGTCGTAAGAAGCGCAGACGTCAGTCTTCTGTCGTTGCCCGACGTAAAAAGGTCAAGATAGAAGCGGTAGATAATTTCAGTTGAAGTCGTTTCTACACCCCCAGTCCTGCGAGTGTGCCAGCAGTGAACTAGATCTATTTTCCGTCCCACCCACGCAAACAAGTCTTGAGAGCGGAAAATGGCCCCAGTACAAACCTGTCTCTTCCCTCACCTATAATTCACCCATATAATTTACTTTTACCGGTCAAGGCGAGTTCTAAATTGATCCTTCACAGACTATGCTCTATCTCAGGGCGGCCATCATGAAACCCGACGGTGGCGCTTTCACAGAAGTGGATCAAATCGCTCCCATCAACAACTGGTTGCATTCGCTATTCACACAGGTGGATGTGTTATTAAACAAAAAAAAACTAGTCTCACCACCCAGCAACACATATGCTTATAGATCGTACATTGAAAGGTTGCTCAATTACAATAGTGACGCCAAAATAGCACATTTGACTTGCGGTCTGTGGTTCGCAGACAGCCACGGAATATTTGAGGAGGCTAACGCAGGAAACAGGGGATGAGGCCCATCACAGTCTCACCGCAAAAAGTAATATGGTGAATCTTTCGGGGTATCTACACGGTGACGTGTTTAACCAAGAGAAATACCTTTTGAACGGCACCGAACTCAGAGTCAAGTTGTTAGGTTCCAGAGACGGGTTTAGTCTTATGGCCGTCCCTGAACTCCCTCACTTTAAGGTTCACATCACTGAAGCCGCCTTCTAGTACGACGTGTCAAAGTAGCACCTTCTATACTGTTGGCACATGCCAAGGCATTAAAAGTCAGTTCCGCAAAATATCCCATCACCCATGTTGAAGTAAAAACACTCACTATTCCTACGGGTCTGCAAGGGAAATCACTGGAAAACGTATTCATCGGACAGTTACCCAAACGATGCATCGTGGGATTTGTATCAAACGCTGCGTTCAACGAAGACGCCACCAAGAACCCTTTCAACTTCCAAACCCATGGCATGAACCATTTCTCGCTGTACGTGGATGGGGAACAAGTGCCGTTGAAATCACTACAGCCCGATTTTTCAAACGGCAGCTATGTCATGTCCTACCACACACTGTTTTCTGGAACGGGTATCCATTTCATGAACGAAGGTAGCAACATCACACGGGAAGCCTTCCTTAAGGGATGTCATCTCATGGCTTTCGATCTCACACCTAATCTGTCCGCCCACATTGTATCGCATTGGAATTGGGTGACTCTTGGCTCCCTGAGCATTGAAGTGAGTTTCACCAGAGCTCTCACCAAAACTTTCAACTGTATCGTATACGGGGAGTGTGCCAACATCACCACCATCGACCAGGACAGAAACGTCGTGACCTATTATGGGAGTTAATATAAGCGACTTCCCGCCCCTTACACTAGTAATTTAAATCATGGACGTCATTGTGGATTTACAAAGCTTCAGTGACGACAACAAAGTGTTTATCATCTAGGAATTGAGTGTTTTATCCGTATGCGGTACATTACTTCAACATTGTGTTTTAAAATCCCCATACGCTATCGAGGAACTTTCAGCCGCCACTAAAAAGCAAGCCGATATATCGTCAACAAACTGCACGGTATTCCCTGGGATAGCGGTGATATGGATTACAGCCTGCTCGAATCCTTCATCCCCCATGCCACAACGCGTGCAGAAATCGTCTACGTCAAGGGGGCAGAAAATAAAAAGTTTATAGTCAAATACACGCCTACACCCGTCGTAGATCTGTATGACAGAGGTTGTTCGTCTTTGAAAACACTTTAACTGGGCCCACCATGTGCATGGCACATAGTTCTGTATGGCATTTATGTTCGGCCTCCATTGTTTGGGGACTTCGAGATTGGATGATTGAAGATGGACACGCACACCATAAGACGTACGCCGAAAACAAACCCATGGTTCCGTTCTGTACAGTCAGGTGTTTTCCCTGCTGATCAACTACCAACAAGAATAGCTCGACCTGCTGCTCTCGTCATCAACACACACCTAGCCTGGGACGCATTGGGTCACCATCTTTATCGACAAAAACGGCGTGGGATAATATTTTGATAGTTATGGTTTTCCAACCTGTATAAAGTCACATCTGGTATTTATACGCAAAAACACTTCCCACGCGTCTCATAGCACGCTACAACTTCAAAGCATCGCCTCAAACGTTTTCAGCCATTACTGTCTCAATTACCTTCTCTATCGCACCCAGAACATTCCGATGAAAACTTTCCTAACTCTATTCTTGCCCCTCAATCATACAGACAACGACGTTTAAGGTGGTGAGATATTACAACACATTTTTCAAGACTGTAGGGTCCTGCTACCCCTCAAGAGGCTGCGTCCAATCAGCGTGTGCCTATAAAAGGGGCGTCCCGACGGCATACTGGCCATAACCGTGACAGTCGTCGAAGCGAACAAACACCATGGAAGGTCAAGACGCTTGCAACCGCAAAGCAAAGCCGGCGAAGTCGCTCTCCATCGCCAGTATTTTCAACACTTTGTTCCCGCTGGACGAAGTCGACGTCAAACGAGTCATCGTTGGCATGAGCGTCAAGAACAATTTTACGCCCTATGTCCAGCTAGAAAAATGCGGAGAGAACTGTGCGGTGTTTAACCGTACAGAGTGACAAGAACTGGGCAGCTACAAGTCGGTCATATCAAAGTTTTTCAGCAACACGCAACCTCCTCAGAAGATTAGTCTGACTAATCATGAAATCTGTCTGAAACGCATGGGTGGTGACCGTATGGTCATCAGCGAGAAACAAGACGCCGGACTCAAACGGGTCACCTATCTAGCACCAAGCTGGACGGGGAGCAGTCAAAGTGATAGACAACAAAGTGGTCGACACGAGAGGATAAAGTGGTAGACAGCAAACTGCTAGACACGAAGAAACGACATGGACCAAGTGATCGACACGAGCTGGACCATGTGATAGACAACCAACCGGTAGACAAAATGAAAACAATTATTTGGAAGGCTGGGTGGGTCAAGTGGCCGACACGACTTGGACCAACTGCTAGACAAGCTCAAGTATAGGAGTACAAAATGATAGACAACCAAGCGACCGACACGAGAGAACAAATCTGTAAAAAGACCAACTGCTAGACACGAAGAAACGACATGGACCATGTGATCGACACGAGCTGGACCATGTGATAGACAACCAACCGGTAGACAAAATGAAAACAATTATTTGGAAGGCTGGGTGGGTCAAGTGGCCGACACGACTTGGACCAACTGCTAGACAAGCTCAAGTATAGGAGTACAAAGTGATAGACAACCAAGCGACCGACACGAGAGAACAAATCTGTAAAAAGACCAACTGCTAGACAC